>VWYH01007421.1:4032-111410 GCA_013399365.1 Pampusana beccarii | reverse complement strand
TTTTTGTTATTTCAGCAGTTTGCCTAATATTTTAGCCACTGGGTTGGGGAATCCTCCTGCAATGGATATCCCAGTTGGACTACCATGCACATTTCCTCTCAAATCTGGTTCCTCTGCTGCTATTAAGCACATTTTAGCAGATGAACAGTTATCAAGCATTTCATCCATTGCCTGTCGCTATGCCATTTTCCTTTCAGTTAATCCTGACCTCTGTCCTACCTTCGTTTTTTTTCTTCAATCATTTAAACCAGCCTGGTTTTAAAAATTTAAGTGGGGTACCAATTTTTCCCTTCTCTCTTTCCATGGCCAAGGGCCTGTCCTGAGAGCAAAAGTAAGAGCAGGGATTGTGGCCAGTGTCTGTATTTTCCTGTGCTATGGGTTACATCTCAGAATAAAACTGTGATCTAACAAGTCTGACGCCCATATCCCTGCAAGTGTTCTAATGCAACTACTGTTTGCCCCATTCGCAAGGCAGATTTACCGAAGCCTGTTTCAGGCTCTGTTTAATGGTTCCTTAGTGGTTTTTTGGATGGTAACTGAGTTCAGTCCAGTTTAGTGCCTACAGTTATTCACCCCAGGTCCCCTGTCACAAACCACTTAGCGAAATGAGCACTTACGGTGCCATTCGTCTGACCTGACTGAGAAAGTTTCACCAACAGAGACGAGTCACACTTAGCAATGAGTGTCTTGACTATGTGTTACTTAGTAGTAAAGGAAACGNCACCAACAGAGACGAGTCACACTTGGCAATGATACTTAGTAGTAAAGGAAACCCAAAGGTCAATCTTATATATAGAAATCATACCATATATCATCATGTATGTGTATCTGCATCCTGTCCCCTGCAATGATCGCCATCTTCAGTCAGCTTTCTCCTCCCCTACTTCGCAAGGGATATCACTGGAAATCTTGGCGGCTTCAACTCGGACTTAACTCAGACCAGACCGTGTTGAAGCTGCTCATCCCCCTCCTGAGCAAACTGCTCCTCCAGGCACCAGCCAAGGATGACTCCTGGGCTGCTCCTGCCCACCGGGGGAACAGCCTGGCCCCTCGCTGCTGAACAGTGCCAGCCACTGCCCTCCTTCCCTCTTCCAAACTCTAAAACCTGGGAGAGGCAAATCTGACTGAAAAACATGGGCCACAAAGGATCTGTGGTGGTTCTGAGGCCAAACTGTGAAAAAAAAAAAAGGTGAACAAAGCTGAGGGAGAAGCTGGTTGAAGTGAAAGAAGCTTCTGGAAATTTTTGAATGAAATGAAGTAAAATACCACATACCACCCCACCCCACCCCCCCATGCCCTGAAATTTTTCATTTTGATTAACCAGTCATGTCTTTGTTTGACTGAAAACGCAGGGTTGTCTTTCATTTTCAGGATATTTATCCCTCTCAAGGCTTGTGAAGCAATTTTTATGAAAAGAAAACCACTGTTTGCAAAACAAGAAGTCAAAGAGTTTAACTTTGGGAAGTGTCAAAACATGAACTGCAAAGGTTTTCGGAATAAAACTTTCCATATAAGAAACATTGAAATAATTTATTTCATTGCAATTATTCCCTTGCTTTTGTTTTGTTTGTTTGCTTGTTTCCTGAAATGTTTTCAGAACAGTTTTTGTTTTGTATTTTACTTTCTACTTGTTGAAAAAATAGAAATTGACTTGTTTGTAAAATGACCAGACTGGGAGAGCCTAAGCACTCCTATCCTTTAAATAGGCAGACATGTCTGTTATAGACAGTTATAGGTGCAGAAGAGCAAAAGAATAGGCTAAGGGAAAAATAATACCCCTGCTCTGTCCCGTATTCGGCCATCTATTGATGTGTGTTATCACCCATGCGCCATTGCTACTGTAACAGCCTTTTTCTGTGCTGGCTCATCTACTGTAGAGATGCTGATCATGTCTGATCCGTAGCAGGTGGCTCACCCACATCCTAACGCCAAAAAATTACTTTGCTCCCCTCACATTGCCGTTATCTGATGACTCCAGTGGTGCCTTTTTTAATGACTCATGTTACGTTACTGCTTCTGCCAACCAGCAGTTGTGTCTGCCTGAATCAGCTCCTCACCCCCAAAGCCTGGGGTGAGGGTTGAATGTTTTTCCTTTTTATTTTATCAAGTGTATCCATGGAACCCTCTGGCTACTTATAACCACCACAAAACCCCCATCAATTTACCAAGAAAGCCTGCCATAAGTCTCATCAAAAGATAATAGGGCTTTAATCACAGCAAGACTCACCCTTTTGAACTGTGCTCTTGAGCAAAAAACTACATGAGGCAAACACAGTCTTTGGCACATCTACATGGAAAAACTTCTGAGTGCTCCATGGCTTGGCCTCCCGAGCACAAGCCTGAGCTCTCACTTTGTCAGTCTGATGGGATTTTTACTACAGGTTTTTTTTGTTGTTGTTGTTCATTTGTTTATTTGCTCCGTTGTTGGGAGAGAGGGAATCTCTAGTTGCCAGAATAACGAACAGTGTATGATCTTTTTGAGCAGTCAATGAAAAAATGTATTTTCCTTTGTATACATGGCAGTGAGAGAGCTGTTTCTTTCTTCAGGCTTTAGATAGTCTTCTTTAGGCTGAATTTAGGGAGGTTTTAATGACAGTCATTGAGGTGCATGGTAGAAACTCAGGCCCAGATGCTCAGTCAGAAAAAAGTTCTTTGCAATTAGTGGCAATTTTATCCCAGGATTTCAGAAACATTGACCAGGCTGAAGATACTGTTCTCAGCAAGTAAAGCTGCTAGTGGTGAATTTAGCAGCTATTCCAGCTGAAATAACATTAGGATTTTCTTTTTCCTCTTTACAAGCTGAACTTTATGAGCAGTGTGACTCCAGCATCTTTCCTTCCAGTGTCATTCACCCTGTTTTTTCTATAAATATCTGTACATATTAATATTACAGACAAAAAGTATGTTAAACTAACATTAAGAGTTCAATGCCAGTAAAAGAAAGAAAAAAAACCCCACCAGCATTGAAACGATTACTTGACTTTAAACTCACTGCTTGTTTCTGGCAGGGTACCAAAGCATATGATTACCAAGGTCATGCACTTTGATGAAGTTCCCTGGCACAGTGGGAGAGTTAAAATAATGTATCGTAGTTCCTTTTGCTGTGGGGTAATATTACAAACTTTGTTTATTTGGTATCTCTCCTGCCTCCAGCCATCCCCACTTCAGACTAGGAAGGCATCAGCTCTCACAAGGTAAACAGGGTCAAAGCTGGTGAGGTGTTGGGATGTGAACTAGCTAAATGTTTGTGGCCAAATATTTTATTAGCAAAAAAAGAAAAAAAATGTGGATGTAAGTCTCTCTGACAGGCTTGTAAATTAAATTTCTCAGGTGCTTCAGCCAAGAGATGATAGCTAACAGTAAGTCAAAATAATAATTCATAATGCTCTACTCTTCACTTTGTAAGGTTCTCAAGATTAAGCTTTGATTTGCTTTGATTCCAACATTTTTGTTAGAACTTTCGTTCAGAGGTAGTTCTAAACATGCTTGTGCGTCAAGGAGAGAGGAACGACAGAAATTATTTTGTGGCTGATTTTTGCTTGGAATGTTTTATTTGAGTGAAATTTAAGATTTTTTTTCAGTTCCAGCTTGTTTATGTTAAAAAATCAGGTGGCACTTCATCTTGTAGGCTGGTCAAAAAACTGAAGTCCTTTTCTACAGCTTTGTATGGCAGAGGGAATAGTCCTGGAGCTCTGGTAGATAGTCACTTTCCCTTAGATAATGTTGATTCATTGCTTCGGGAAGTTACTTCCTGACACCTGCTGTTCAAAGCTGAAAATGAAGTGCTCTTTGCTCGTAGATACTCGTCCCCTGGTACTTCTTGAGAAAGCACATTTGCTAAACAAGGACCAGCGCATAGTGTCTTCACAACATTTCTCCAGTATCCCACTTGGCTGCAGCATCCTCAGACCTTTCACCTCCTTGGATCTCAATGACAACCTCACTGTATCTGATGTATAAAGGTGCCCCAGCTTCCAGAGCTGTGCCATCGTGTGACAATTTCAGCTTTTCATTATGAGAACATAATCTTCAACCCTCTGGATTTATGTGAAGTAAAATGTGTCCCAAGTCACACCTCATTCTCAAAAGCCAGATGGCAAATGGAGAAAACAGAAAATGTGGAGAAGTTGTTGACCGGGGGGAATGTTTGAGCAAAACTGCAGGTATTTTAACCAGTTTGGGGGTTTAATTCTTGAAGTTTTGGATGCTGTAAGACAGGCAACGAATGCTCCATCCCTGGATATTCTCTGCATGTTGCTCACTACACCTAATTAGATACCGGTTGCTTGCCTGGAAGCGGCTTCCTTTCAGCAGCCTTTCCTGGTTTTCTAGTTTGTTGAAAGGTGCTAGAACGTACCTTAGCATGGTTAGTTTGTATTTGTTGTTGTCTACCACGGTAACTTTATTTATAGTTGATTAAAGCTCTTGGTTAGGGAGGCTGAATTCTTACATGCAGCTCTTGACTGTTCTACATTAAAGTGAGGCCAATATTTATGGAAAACAGAATGTGGCAGCAAACTTGGGGTTTTGTGGTTACTACAGAATGTCCCCATTGTTTTCTTTCCTGGTGTGCTTCCCTCACCGCTTGCCTTCAATGGCCAGGTTTGCTTTTGTTTCTTGGCAGAACGTCTTGCCAAAACCATTGTTTTCTGACTAATATTGCAGCCTGACAGTACTTTGGATGGGTAGATTGAGCAAATCTTCTCTTTGCTTCTCGAAAAGAAAGCAGCCCTGAAAACCCTGTACTGGTTCCTTTCAGGTGAATGGTGCTGCAAAACAGCTGGCTTTGCATGCAGTCAAAATCAAAACCAAGAGCCTGGGAGGAGTAAGGAGCTTTCAGACTTCCCCAAGGAAAGAGTTAGTACCCTCAAACCTAGATGTTTCCTGACTGCAGCATTTGCTTTTCTTTGCATTTTGCCTTGCAAAGCTGGTGAGGAGCCAGAGGTGGTGTCCCAGCTCCAGGAATCATGGAGAAGGTGGAGGCCTGCTAGGTGTCTCTTGCTCTGTGGGGCCTACATGTGGGGGCTGTGGTTTCTGCCACTCTCCACATGTGGGTAAAGGACATGGTAGATGTCCTAAGTGGCCCTCTCTGGAGATACTTTCCTTTGAGGATCGTGGTGGGCTTTGCTCGATTTTTGTTCATGTGTGGTTGGAATTTACTGCAGGCTCCTGAGAGCGGTTGGGTGTGTGTACATCCACCACACACAGCATGCTGACAGCAGTGTCCCCTTCCTCCAGCCTGCTCCCACCATTTGCCCCCTGCGCTGGCACCAAAACCAAATCCCTCTCTGCCCCACAGATCCCACCAGGCTGACTCAAAACCCAAACTCAGCAAATGCAAACCAGCGATGTGGAGTGACCCTGCGAACCCAAACTGGGGTCCTGCTTTTAATCAGGGGATTAGTCTGAAGGAGGAGGAGAGATCCTTGTTGCTTTCCTAATTTTAACCATAATTAGTGCCTAATTAATGAAACACTTAACATGTCTGGGGCATGGGCTTGGTGGGGGGAGTGATACCCCAGGCCAGTCAGCACTGATGTATTCTGCTTCTCTCGCACTAGGGCAGAGCATTTCTAAGTGATGTGTGTGTGATTGCTTCCAGATTTACAATTACTTCCATCCTTTTAATGCTGGATAAAAAAAAAATAATAATAAAATACTCCAAAGAAGTTGTTTTGGCATAATCTAATTTTCTCATGTGAAACAGTTTGTAGACCAGATGACCCCAAACAATGGAAGAGTTTGTCTCAGCCTGTCTGTTCTTGCTGCAGGCAACCTTCCCCTCTACTGTCCTCCTATAGCCAAATGTGACAACTGTCCCTTATTTGTCAGCTCTGGTTGAGGACTCCAGTGCTCCTGCTTTAGCCAGGTTGTAGAGCTGGCAAGTGATGAGCACATTCCATCAGATGAGACTGGATGTGTCTCTTGCCAAGGAGCGGACCAAAACCAGACTGAGTCAGACTTTTTTCCTCACTAAATAGCAAATTTTGAAAATTCTCTAAGAGGCTAGCCAGAGGTTAAGGGACATGACCTTGGACTAGTTAAGATACAGATTAACTCAAGGTCTTTTAAAATCCATCTATCTGAATTGCATCTTAAATATCTCAGTTCAGATAGATTCCCTTAGCTGAAAATCAGTATTTCATCCAAGTAACTGCTGAGAGACTTTTATGAGGACCTCTTGGTTGGCAAGGAAAGAAAAGTCTTCAGTACTTCAGTCCTTGTGTCTGGGAAGAGGAAGATCCTGAGGTGTGAAGGCTCCCGTAAGCTCTGCACACAGCAAAGACAATGTCCTCTACTAGGATATGACCCTGTTACTATATGAGAATTAGTTTAAAATGGAAAGTAAAACATTTATAAGACTAAAGACCTGCATAGCTGTGCTACCCCCCACTTTAATTCGTTCCACATATTTACTGTGTGTTTCTTGGTTTTCAACCGGTAGCTCTTACACCTAAAATTGGGACTTCGCTCCCTCTGCTGAATTCAGACATGGAGAAAGGGACTGGACATCGGTGTTGTGGTGCCCTCTCACACCTGGTCTAGTTTTGGCCTTCGATGCTGTAGATGTCATCAGCAGTGGAGGGGAAACAGTAGCTCGGAGAAAAGAATCAGCAAATAGAAAGGAAAAAAAATGGAGTTATTTTAAATTCCTAATGAATAATTCAGATCAAGTTCAACTCTTCTATGATCAGGGTATAAAGAAGAAACTGGGAATCAGCAGTCATCTTGCTCCTAGCTTCTGTGCCTGTGTGTTCTGTTCTTTTTCCTTTGTGTTTTTTTTAATTTGCTAATTGATTTATTTAATATAGAAAATAATTCAACTAGACAGAGGAATGCACGTTTTATTCTGAAGGGAAAATGTTCTGGATATTTGTATTCAAGTATCCCAAGATGACAGAAGCAGGGCAAAACACAGAGTTACTCTTACCTTCAGACACTATTGATGCTGGTCTTGCCACACCATATAAAACTGCAGATGAGAAGTTCTGCACATAATTAAACAGGATCACACCGGAGCAGGTTCAGCAAAGTAGGTAATATCACTCCAGGTGCCTAGTATGAGAGTGACAGGAGGACTAGTTCATGGACAACTGTCTGTTTTATAGTACAGTTCCTTTTCCTTTACAAGTTTTCAGTTGTAAACAACATATAGGGCACAGAACCTTACAGAAGGAATCTACATGTTCTAACCCTGAGCTGGCAAATCCAAGGGTTTGAATCAGTGCCAGAGAAATCAAGGAAGCAATTTTCCAAAAATTTAAAGAAAAATAAAGAAAAAGTCTAGTGACATTTAACTTGGAAAAATCTCACCAAAGCACTGCAGTATCAAAATGTTTCATCTCAGGTGATCCAGGGGTGAAGATGGAGCAGGAAGGATTTTTTCATCATCTTCAGCTGACTGCTATGAGAGTCTGATAACACCCACCTGGAGCTGATTAAACTCATCACCCTGGGGTAAAGATGCAGCTCAGTTCTTGGAGGGGCACTTCTCTCCCTACCTACCAGGGGGTCACAACCTCTGCAAACTTGCTTAGGCTGTTTGTGTTATCCTCGCTATTGTGCTGGCCCATCGGGCAAGAATGTGACCATAGTAAGTGGTAAGAAGGTTGGCCTGTGTATTTCATCTATGTAACAGTGGGATTGTAGGAAGAATTCCCAAAAGCTGGTGGTTTCAGAGGTCCCTTTCCATCCAGGATTCTTTATTATGTGTGCCCTTGGGATTTACCCTAGCCATGTGCTTTTCTTTGTGTTTGTCTTTGTAGTTTATTTTGCAACCCTTCCAATTAGCATATGAGTCAATGACAGTGTAAATATTAATGTGATTTTCATTTATTTCTAGAGACAATAGCCGTGTGAATCAGCAGGACTCCACTAATCTACGCTGAAGATTTTGGATTTGCTGAAGCTAGTTTAAAAGGCACGGGAGCTAGTGGCTGTACAGTAAGTCATTATACACTCATTATGATTCCACCATGGAAGCTGAGGAGTATTGAATCTGTATATAAATAGAGTAAATGTAGCTGAAAAATCTGTGAATTTTAATCTTACATTAAGAGAAAAAAAACAATAACAAAAGAAACCCCCAGACTGAATGTGAAGAGACAGGCTTATGTTAGCATAGAGCGTTGTTCTTCCCAGCGAAATACATCGTAATGTTTATTAGAATGTCTTTCTTGTGTGTGGATCTGTGGTTCGTGTTTAACTGTGTTGCTTCAGATTACAAACACGCTTTTCCACTTCCTTCTGAAGGCAAAACGCAGAGCTGTAGGAGCTGCTTGGAGGCCAGGGTGGTCTTAATCTCTTTCTGCATCGTTCCTTCTCTGCCCTCTTCTGAGGACCTAATTTAGATAGCCACCACAGACTGTCCCCAGGGCTTAGTGAATGCCAGCACTGTGCAGATCTCCCACCCTGCTTGCAAAGCCACAGGACGTTTTGGGGCACATCATCCTCTGTCCCCACGCTCTCTGCCTTTTCCCCAGTTTGTTCAGCCTCTACAAGCTCCTTTGAGCTGCCATGGGAGGGCAGAAGCAGAAGATGCAGCCAGCTAAGCTTGAGGATAATGTCTGTATTTGCTGCATTCTTATCTAGGTGTCTATCACCTATCATGGCCTGTGCTCCGGGCTGCAAAGGACAGCAGGAGTTGAAGAGAGGGATTCACGTGTGTCCTGGCATTTCCCTCCTAAAATTTCATCTATAGGCCAATTTCTATTGGAGGTTAAGTGAAATGTTACCAAAGTGTCTCACTACACTTGAGGTATTTGCAAGCAAATATGAAAACTAGGTAAGTAAGGAATGTGTTTTCTTCCGTTGTAATCTGTGCGCACAAACAGAGGGAGACGGATGAAAAAAATCTGCTTTTTAAGGTTGATCAGGTGATGGCTCTGGGGTTAGAGCTGTAAGGAGTTAACTGGCATATCCATATGGGAATGTGCTGCCCGGCCCATCTCCACTGCTGAAATTCTCAGCTGCCGTTACTGAGCTTTGAAGAGTCTTGTTACTGCAGAAACAAGAACTTTTAGGGTATTTTTAAATTGACCAAGTCTTGTGTCATTACTTGTCTTAATCTCACTAGAAGTGTTCTGGATGTCTGTTTGGATCAATGCCCTTCAGGAATTTGGGGGAAAACATTCCCACTGTTGGCTCTGCTGAATTAAGCAGAAGAAAATGATTGTGATCTTCTACCAGACTGCCTTTAAAATATTACTCCCACGTATTTCTTTTAGCAATTATCCTGTTAAACCATATCATTTGTGATTCTCTCTAAGAAAGAAATATGATGTAAAGATTGAGCCAGGGACTCTGCAGTGTTTGGAAGTGCAGAGCACTCCCAGCTTGGGCAGCCTTCAGCACCCTGCCCACCCAAGTGACAGCTAGTGAAAAACCTCAGTAGCTTCCATTTTTAGCTAATAGAAACCTGGAAGCGATGCTCCTGTCCTTGAGGACTTTCTTTTGCAATTTTCTTGGACAGAGAAAACTCAAAAGGTTGGTGGTGCTAATATTCTAGGGTCTGGGGACCTGATTCTCATTTGCACACAGTGAAGAATTCCCTGGCCTCACATTTCTTTCATGAAGAGTCGTGGAAATAAATGTTTACATGAGTGACCATAATGATCTTTTCCTTGCTATTTTGGCATCAGTTACTATATTCCATTCTGATCTAATTTGTGGCATTTCCTGCTCATATTTGTTGTTTCATATTATATATTTAAATATGATGCATCCATAATATAGAAAATATGTTCTATACTTCTGACCACATTTGTACAAAGGCTAATTCTTATGCTGTAATTTGAAAAACATGAATAAAAAAAATTAAAAGAAACAACTGCCTTAAACATATTTAAGGTAATAGCATACATTCAGGAAATACAGCAGCGTATTCATTTTCATACCAAGTCAAATGTACCCTGGAAGAAGCTCTGGATATTAATATTAATTTATTTTAAAATTGGTGACATATTGTGACTTAAACTGAATGAGGTAATCAATCTTTATATGGTTATATAAATAAAACAAACTACTTAATTTGTTTTAAGTTACAAAGACCTGGACTCCTAACAGGAATCGAGTGCATTTGTGAATTTATGTAACAAACATATCACTACCAACACCAAATTACATCTCAATCAATGTTAAAAGGCATCTGACATTTCCCTTTGATTTATGGATTAACCTTTACAGTTAATACAGTCTAGCATTTATTGTTTTCATCAGTTCGTGGTTTGGTAGCAACCCCAGAGCTCATTGCAGGGAACTGACTAAATTAATAGCTTTTCCCGCCATGATCAAGCAACTAATGAAAAAGATCTGTTTAGCACAGCTGGTGGATGCTAATATTAAACAAACCAAACAAACCTTTATGAAGGACAAATGAATCTTGGGTACTGATTCTGCTCAGTAAAGTTGTTTATCTGGGGAAATCAAGGTATGCTTATTGACTGGGGTTAAACCTGGCTGAAATGTAATGTGTTAAAACCTAAGTGACATAGAAGTAGTCCTGAAGCAGCAGCCAAAGGAATAAATTTTATTTCAGGATCAATTTGCAGAGTTTGCAGAGAGTTTGCAGACCTTGTTGTCTGAGATGTTCTCTCTTTGATATGGAAAAGATTGGGGGAAAAAATTACAGGTAGTTTTGCCAAGTTCTGCTCTCAGTGATACCATTTGGATGCTGAGGGATTGTGTATTAGAATGCAAAGGATTAAGCAACTATCTGTGTCATTTTGTGGAAATAATTCAGATACAAAAGAGCGTTCCTGAATAAAGCATGATGTTGCTTTAAAATAACCCAGCCAGACCTCTGAATTACCCTGATTGAGGACTGATTATTTTAAGAAAAATATTATGCAACTTAAACCGATTTTAGTGATGTGAAGTCAGCTAACCAGAGACTTTTCATTTTAGGGATCATTTTACACACATTTAACCAACATGAAATTTCCATTAACTTTCGTATTGCAAGCAAAAAGAGATTAGCACCTGGTTGAGTATAACACAGTCTGGCTCCGCATAGACCATGGAGAAGATAGGACAGGCTTTCCCAACTGCCAGGTACCCTTGTCTTCCAGTTTGTCATGATCAAAGATAGACTGAGCCTAAGTGCTTCGAGAAAATTGACGGATTTGGTTACATTTGTATAACTCTTCTGAATTTCTCTTATTTTCCTCCTAGACACCTCATGGCAGCAGTGAAATTTCCCCTCTGTCTCATTTGGAAGAAGGAAAAGTCCACTAAAAAGAGTAATTTTCCTCGTGTTTTGGCATGTCTGCATCCTCGCTTTCTCAAATATTCATTTTTCTTGATGTTCGCAGAAGGTTTCCAAGCCTTAAAGTCGGGGTTCATTATAGCTAAGCTCTTGTCTGAATTGCAAACTTTTGGCAGTGCAAAGAGACAGTCCTATACTGCATCCTTCTTATAGTTGATATAGTTGACCCAACAGATGCTACCTTACACCTTCAGCAGTGGCTGCAAGTGGAGGATCTCTGTAATTATGGTGCAGTTTTATCTGCTTTATTCGCACTCACAGCTAGTTTTTGCTGCAGCTCAGTCATACATGCAAAGCCCCAGGGACTTCTGAAGGACAGAGGAGGGCAGAGCTCATTAGTAAAAACTTTTTTTCTCACAAATCACACAGGCAAGTAAAAAAAGAGCCCAAACAACTTTCCCACTTCTGCTGAACTTTTCGTCTGAAAAGGGTGGCCTGTTGAGAAGCCACGATCCATGACAATCCACTTTTTCTCAGCCTCTGTGTAACGGATGGCCATGGATCATTACTTTAGGATGGCACTGAGACTAGGTTTGTAGCAAATGCTAAGTCATGAGCTTACTTTGGCCTGGGAAATTTCTATGAAGGCAAAATCAAAGCTCTCTTCTTGTCAAGCCTGTACAGTTGGGATATTGAATCCTCCACCCTCTGAACAGTTGGGAATATCACAAGAAGAGCCAGGCTGGATTCTCCCAGAGATTCTGTTTCCAGGGAGCATCCACTATGGCAAAATTATTTTAAGCTCCTGCATGGATTCCTTAGATTTGAACAAATATCCTGGCACTACAGAGATCCTTTGAAGAGAGTGGTTCAATAACTCATTGCAATTCATCGTTGCCAGTGCTGGAGACTCCTCTTGAAATTACAGGAGTTCTCTTCCGTTTTTAAAGCTCGCACAAGGGGGTTTTGTGAGCTTTGTGAAATGCTTCCGCTTGCTATTATGGCACGAAGTCTGCTAATGCAGGTGGTAGTTTGAGCTAATATGTGGTGCAAGTTTAATTTAGCTGGAGATGTGGGCATGCTTGTTCTCATCTTGAAAATAAGGAACAAGAATATTACTTTAAAAAGGTAATAACATTTCCAATCCTTGTGACCTGATCCCAGTTACCTTTGCATTTTGTTGTGTTTCTAAAAATTTCTGCAGCTGGAGTCATGTGAAAGGAAGGGAGCTGTTAGTTTTTACACATCTATACGTGACTCCATCCTCTGCAAAACTGATCGGTGGCAACTGGTCAGTGGCAGGATGGATGAAATGTTCAAGCACTAGAAAAGATTAAAGCAGAGGCAGGAAAGCTGGCAGCAAATGGAGAGAATGTAGAAGGTCAATAACATAAGCTTGCTGATATAGCACAGTCTAACAAAATGCTTTGCGAAGTTGAACTCTCTGCACTACCTTGCAAAACGGGATGTGGAGACACAGATATAAAATGACCGGCCCCAAGGCATTGCCCATGTTGGAGACAAAATACACCTGAATCTTTGGAGCCAGAATTTTTTTTGTGTAGGATGTTTCAGAGAAAAGGCTGAAATACAGAAGTAAACAGAAACGTTTCATTGGGTGCAGTTTAAAAGAGAAATATAGAATTTCCTGCTGTCTTGAACGAGTGCATTACAATGAGAGTATGATTAAATCTAATGAAGGAGACCATGTGCCACCACCAGCAATAGTCCTTTTGTAATTGCCTCCAGCTATTGCTACTAGTAGTTCAGATTGCAATTTCCTTGTACAGTATGTCAATATTACTGGATCACAAGCAAGGAAACAGGAAGCCTGATAATCAATTTTGGTAGCTATACAGTCATTTAGCTCATGAGTTCGGCAGTCAGAAAAATTTTAGATGTCGGCTCCAGTAATTGCAACCCAGAATTAAGACAGAGATATCAATTTCATATGTTCTGTACCTGTGCCCACATGCCCATAGAGCCCAGTATGCAAAAAAACTCACTTGCTAACAGGAATGCTTCTTACAGGAAGAAATTGCAGTTGGGTTTGCATCTCAAGCAGAGTCTTAACTCTCCAAATTCAGCTTATGCTGTTGTTGTGGTGTAAATTATTTAGATTCAGCCAGGCTTAGGAGTAAAGAAAAAAGTTCCTATACATGAAGGTATAATCATTTTTTCCCCCTGAAATGAATGGCTGGTGTAAATAGCAAGCTACAGGCTTACGATGCTGTAGCACAGACCTGCCGTGGTTATTTGTTTTGCCTTACAATACACTCACTAAAAGGAAAACTGAGCCTCCTCCCAACTAAACACCTGCCAAACAAGGAGTGTTTCGCATGAGAGCTCCATTACAGACCCTCTGTCAGTGAGTGTCGGTGGACATGCTGGTGGTACCCACATCTAGCTCCACTGCCTGTCCCCGTTATGGGTGGGGACAGTACATGGACGGCACAGCCTGCAGGCAGCAAATGTCTCACAAGGAGAAGGTCCTACACTATTCTCAGCCATGCAAAATGTGCTACCGTTTTTTCCCAACTCGGACCCACGTGTGAATAAGGTGGTCTCCAGAGGTGAGGTGGTCTGCTCCTTGCATGTCTTTCCCAGTGGCCCAGTGTCCTTTTTTCTGATGCCTGATGGGACAGGACAAGGGAGAAAGCAGGCTCCTGGGAACGGAGATTGCCTGGGAGCAGTTGGTGTGGCTTGTCCCCTCCATCCACTCCTGAGAGACAAAGCAGGTGATACCCAGCTAAGACTGGCCTTTGAGGTATAGGCCTTTGAGGTATATGTGACTCCTGTTTGGCAAAGATCACCCCAGGTGTCTGCAAAACAACACAGGAGAGCATTCCTGTGGAAAACATGTGTTTTCAATCCCAGAGAGGAGGTTTCCTTAAAAGCAAGGGGGGGTCTTTTCTAGAAAATAGCTCCACCTCTGCTGTGTCGAGGTAAGTGTGCATCAGCAGAGGGTACAGGTACATTGACATCAGTCCATCCTTTGCATAGCTGAGGCTGGAAATCAGGCAGGTTCCCAGAGCAATCTGCTGCCCTGGGGCACTGTTTGCCTTCCTGCTGTAGCCAGCCCTGATTCCAGCTCTTTCCCAGCTGCTCCCTGGAACACCCCATCCTGGTCCAGTGTGGGAACGGGCTGCCACTGCCTTTAGGTTGTTTTTCTCTGGTTGACAAGGAATCTACCTTCTCCCACCTCAGCAAGCCTGTTTGAATGTGTATGCCTAGATGTGTGCTTTCCACCTGGTCTAGGCTTGTCTTGGTTTCCTGTACCGGGAAGAAGAAAGAGCCAAGTTTCCTTTTGACTTTAGGATCAGAACCTAAACTGGATTAAAATGTTGCTGCTTGAATTTTAAAATGTTGTTTTCCATGACATGATTATGTGACCTACCTTTGTTTATTATAAATCTAATACCACAAGTTACAGTTCAATGAATTCACATTTTATTTGAAATTTTTGTCTGAAGTAGCCTAAAGCTCTTCAAGAAAAAAATTGCACAAAACCATATGAGAGCTGCTAATTTATAATCTACAGCATCACAGCACAACTAGCTTTTCATTTGGTTGAAAGGAAATGGTTACTTAGAACAACAAAGCAAACCATGTGTCCATAGTTTATATTCAATCCCCTTGGTATTTATTAGGGATACACAATGTATCATCTTGAAAATATTTATTTTCCTGTAATTTCAACAACAGCAAAACAAAATAGAAAGTAATACAGTGTCATCCCTTTGCCAAACTGTAGCAGGTCTTGGGACAGTTTCCTGTTGAAAGAAAATTTGAGATCCCAAGTCTGGGTATTAGCATAGTGTAACTTGTTTATTCGAGTGTGTACACCAGCCCCAGAACAGAGATGCTCTCAAAGAACATAAAAACATCTTTGCTACAGGAACCTCACCCCAAATGCCAACATCTGGTTCTGCTGTGTTCAGCCCTTGGGCTTTGGGGAACTACTTCTCTATTTGGACACATTTCCAATTGAATTCAGGAAGTATTTTGTCTGGCTGGAAGACAGAGCTGGAGAAACCTGTGGAAACAAGCTGCCATTTCGTCTTTAAGAAGACACCAAGTAACTGCTAGAAAGTATTTAATTTTCTCTGCAGTCCACCCGGCCTTTAATCTGATTAATCCTAGTCCTGGCAACAGAAGAGGAAGTTTTGGTCCCTTGACCCTAATGGCAAAACACCCATTCATTTCATGAGAGTCAGGATTCAACCCATGAAGCCAGTCCCAGATGCTCCGATGCAGAACAACGTTGTGAGCTGATTAGTACTGAAATGCCTCCCAGTGCTTGGTAATTGCTCATATAGCCCTCAGCCCCAGCAAAGCTTGAGACAGATCAATCACAAAGCACAGCTCATTGCACCTGTTATTTTCCACATCCACTTTTATTGAAAGAACTGCTGCTTTTTCCCAATCTCAGAGAGGCCATGCTGGAGGAGACAATAGCAGCAGAGGACACTGGTTGCAGTCAATACTAGCATAGCGTAACACCTCGAGGCAAAGAGGGGAAGACAGGGAGCAATTTTGATGTAGGAATAAATATATGTGACATGAAACCTCAAAAAGGATTTTCAGCTAGAGCAGATCTTGTTTGGGACAGATGGCTAATGGTCAGCGGAGCCTTTGGGCTCGAGAGGATAGTTGATTCTAACCTAATTTTTTTCCCAGATGAAGGAAAACATGGCAGTGTTTCACCATTAGCAGCTATGGAAACTGCAGCTTCAGGGGGACAGTTGGATCTGCATATATAGGGTTGTAAGGCCAAGTGCTAGTTCTAACAAAATATTCTAATGACTGAGGGAAAGAGTATTGTTGTTGTAGCTGTGCAGATTTCAGGAAGCCTAATTTTTTTAATTAGAGTGACTAGTATCACTATGAAAATTGAACAAACCTCTAAGCCTATTAAGTCTTCATCGTATCTTCAACAAAGACCTGATAGGGAGCTGCTTTTGTGCAGAAGAGTTATTTTGTGGAGCTGTAGCAGCAAGAAAGCTGCACTGAGCTGCACCATACAAGCTGACAAGTCAAAGAGCATTTTGGTTTCTTATTTCCAACCTGCCCATAGCAAGACAAGATATGCCTGATGTAAATGCTGATGATGGAGAATGACAGTTCAATTCTGAAGTGCAAAACTTTTTCTGAAGTACTCCAGCAGAAGGACAACCCACAAAAGATGAAAGGTTGTTCCCATTGCTGCACACTGCCGACCCCTGCTATGAAGCGACAATGAGCACACAAAAAACCACTCACAACGAAAAGAGAGTTGGTGTGACTTACTGCAACTTCCAGTTTTCTTCTCTGACGGTACTCTGCAAGTGCTTATTTTCAGTTTCATGGTTATGGTGAGAAACATGGTGTGTTTTGATTCTTAATTTAGCCTGTTTATCCTGAGAGATTCCAGGATCTTCATTTGAAAGATAAATTCAAACCTTGTTTTTCCTTTGCAGCACACATTCCATAACAAAAACATTGCATGCCATACTTCATTACAGGGCTTGGAAGACCTTCACGACCATAAATTTAGGAACTTGTGGAACACAATGGACTTCAGGATGGAAACAAGCCAGTTGGCCTATCTGGTCAGGTCCATCCCTTCTGTTTGAATTAACAGCTGGATTTCACAGTGGGAGAAATCCGGCAGTTCTTTCTCAGGCAAAATTCTCACAGTTGGATTTGCCTCCAACTGTTGTAGCTAGGGTGGGAGGGAGCACAACTTACTTTGTTATTTTATGTTAGCTCTCTGGGTAAAAAATTCCAGTGCAAGTTCCATAGGACTTGGACCTACCCTGTTCTTTAATTTAATGACCCTAAGTGCAATAAGAAAGACATTCACAGTGAAACAGAGACAGAGAGTATGTATTAGGTTCTTTGTGCACTGCAGTGCATATGGTACCCATGTTCTGGAGAAAGCAATTAGAAGCTGGATGCTGAGGCAAAATTAAGAGGCGGGACCATTTGTTACTCTGCGTATGCTATCTAGGAGATAAGTTGCTGGCACAGTTTGGCAGACTGTGTGAGTAGAGACATAGGGTACAATATGTGAAGTTCAGTTTCACACGTGCTGCTTCAATTCCAAAAGTCATTGTACCAAAGTTAATGGATTTGTGAGGATTTACACCCCCACAGCTGGGAGGAGAACATGCCCCAGAGGAGCCAGAGAGGGGAGAGGCCAACTGGAATGGGCAGCGCCGGATTTTCACGTCTTGAGTTTGGGATCTGAAGTGTTGGTCACAAACAGGGATTTGTGTTACACTGCCAGAGGTGAAGATTAAGTTCCTGTGGGATAGCTTCTCTTTTTCTCCTGAACTTGGGTGTGGTGGGACACTGGGGAGATGTTGCCCTTGATTTACAGTACAGAGACTTCATACACAACCCCAAGAGCCTTTGCACTGTACCATTCACAGAGTCCCAACCAGCTCTGTACTACTGGAAGACATGTAGCAGAGCTTTTTTCCCCGAGGCTTGTCCCTCCAAATCCCTTTCCCTCCCAGTATGTCACCTCTATTGGTAGAGACTGGCAGGACACACAAGATTTGGACCTGAACAGGCAATCGCTACCCAGAAGGAAAAGGCTGCGTGATCAGAAAATGGTGCAAAAATCTTGATTCAGCTTGAAGGGAACATGCAGATTGCTCTGCAAGGTAGCTGAGGACCAACCTGCTGCATGGCTGAAGAAGGTTGTGACAGCCCAAGCAACAAGATGGAACACAGCGAAGCAAAGGCATGGGGAGAGTTGACCCTCCAGCATGGGTTGACCTTCAGATGCTCTTTGAACACAGCTTCTGTTTATACAGGGAGTTAATGGGTCTCAACTAATAAGATCTATCTGATAGGCGGAAAAATAGGAGAACTTGGCTTTACTGACAAAGAAATGGTTTATTTTCAGCTATCTTGATTTATATTAATGCTCCCATAATGATGAGGAGTTTCTGCTGAGGGAAGGTTCCCATAGGTGAGGTCAACCACCGGACTGTGTTGATGTTATCTGAGGCAGAGCATCATCTTGCTGTACAAAAACCACTCCTGTGACACCAGTGACAAAAGCCTAAGAAATTAAATCATTGGAAGTCAAATTGCTGTAGAATAACCTGGTGTCGCTCCATCAAAATCATGGGAAGCCTTCCATTAAAGGATAAATAAACAAAACACCCCAGGGTCCTTCATTGAAGCCAAGCCTAGCTTCTGCCCAGAAAGAAACCTTTCATCTTTCCTCTGTAAAGGTATTTATGATCCTAAAAGGAGAGGACAGAAGGCTCGTCCCAGGCTTGGGACAGATGGTGACAGGCCCCCAAGGGGGAAATCCGTGGCTCATTCAGGATTTCTCAAGGGAAGACCTCTTGAGATGAGGAATTAAACCAAACGCCAATGCCTTTTCTCACTTTGTCTGCTGTGCATTGCCTAAACAGCCCAATGATGGTTTGGTGGGGTGCAGCCCCCTGTCCCGCACTGCTCAGCCCTGGCTTCAGCTCAGCTTTTAACCTGCGTACCAAATAAGCTACATCTGGAGAATATTCATCTGCTTCGAAACAGGGCAAAGAGAGACATTCCTGTGAGATTTTATTTTTTCTTTCATTATAGTTTTATGTAAGAGGCTGACAGGCTGTGATGGAGCTGAAGAAATAGCTCTAGACTCAGAGTGCAGGGATTAAAAGAAAAAAAACCTCGACTTTTTCCCCTCTTTCCTGAGAAAAGGTAATTTACGTAAATTTATCCATGACCAGCATACGGCAATAGCTCACAACTTTGTTAATGGAAACCTGGTGATCCATAACACTTGTGTGGGAGACATTTGCTTGGGGGTAATACAATATTAATGCTAATATCAATGATCGATCAGAGGATTTGCAAGAAAGGCATAAAGTATTTAATTATAATTACATTGGGAATGGCTTTGTAATGGCTACGACATTTGAATAAGGTCACGTCTAGCCCTCACCCCTGTTATGTTGTTCTATATTAAATGCCATTCACTTTAAGTGCTGGAAACCTTTCTGGAGTCGTCAGAATATAATATACTGGGCAAATTGAAATGCGTCCCTTCATTTTTTGAAATATGATTGATATCCTTTGCAAAACAAATGTTAACACCTATTTGTACACAAATTTCTTTGATTATATGTTAGGGAAACTCAGGTATGACATCCTCTCCTAGCAGGCACTTTACTGTGAGCAAAGAACATGGCTATTCGTTAATATTAATTAATCTTACTGAAAATAGTTTCATATATCTGCTGTAAATCCACCTGGGTGTATTTCTGTCTTTCCTAATACATTAATCCTATATTGATTAGTAGCCATAACTGTATCTCCATTGATCTCAGCAGCCCACTGTAAGAACTTCTGCTGTCATTGAGTTACCTTTTGCTGACAGCATTAACAAAGAACACAGAGTAAGAATCATATTCACACATTTCACAGCAAAAAATATGTATTTCAAATATACTGTGGATGTGTACTATAACTATCAGCCTAACAGCAGCGTTGCAATGTTTAAAACAATAAAGAAAAAAAATCTGTGTTTAAAGCAGGAATATACAAATGTAGGTAGGATTCTAGAGGTGCACACATATCAACCCACGAGTGCATGCATACATTGAAGTACTAAATGAGGACATGCTCTTCCCACACTAATTTACAACCAAGCATAAATACCAAAGGAGCAAATTCTTGTCCCTTTCAAAACGTGAATCCATCCGTCCAGTGACCACAGAGGTTTTCTTCTTTTTCTAACATCAATGTAAACAGCAGATCAATCAGGTCTAATGAGTCAAATTTTGCTTTCAGATAATCACCCAGAATAATAACCATTGATTCAAATAGAATTGAAAGCTCCTATTTGAAGGCAGATTTTGGTCACAGGAAATCATTGCTTCAAAGTTTGGAAGACATGCAGTGATGGAACTGATACGATTTTCCATTTTGTCTTTTCTGAAGAAGACACAAAGACTGTTGTATGCTGTGGAAATGCCTGAAGGTAGCAAGTTTTATAGTTTTCCAAAAAAATGAGCATTTATTACCGATCAGTATGAAACACCACTGATGGTAAATTTTTAAGTATATGGCAGGAGTTTCAGCATCATGACAACATACATCATGCATTTTTACAACATATAAGTGCAGTGATATTGCTCCCTTTCTGAATAACAATATATAAGAATATATAGTATAAATGTACATTATATATTAGACACAATGTAAAATAACTTAGTGAAATGTCAAAGCTTCTGCATAAAAATTCAAGTCATGCCTGAGCATACCTCTAGCACAATTTTGCTTAATCTTATCTCATATACCTTCATTTACCTTTAGTTCAAGTTGCAAAGATATTTTTATCTCTCTGTATATAATTGCTTAAAACCACCAGAGTCCTTGTCTTTTTCTCTTTTGTCTGCAGTAGGTGAAGACTGTAGTATCCAAGCCAAAGCAAGACTTTGTGGACTCTTTACTGATGTTGCTGTTAGGTCCTGGGAAGCAATTCATCGTGAACAAGTTGTATAAAAGCAAGTTCTTAAATGCTCGTTACAGTTCATCATTGTCCATCAGGTTCTCCTCTGAAATATCCCACTGCAGGTAAACAGTAATGAAACAGCTTTCTTTAGAAATGGAGCTCATGATCTAACATTGCTATCTGTAAATTATAAATTTCACCAGCTTTGCTGAAATCACATCAAGTACCACTTTGGTAATTGCTTGCAAGAAGGATCAATAAAAATCTATTTAATAGAAATACACAACTTGTGCTAAAGCAGGTAGGTGGAATTCTAGCTTTGGTTAACACTGAATACAGCTTCTTGCAAAGCCAGGTCTCCCTTCACACTTGCTAAATGAAATATGTTCAAGGACTTTCCTGCAGTATCTCAGGAAGCTTTCTGATAGTACAAGGGGAGAAGTTTATTTTTTTTGAAAGCCAAGGCATTAAGAGGCCCTATGCCTCCGTCACATTACTCATCAGAGCTCAACAGTCTTGCAATTAGCTTTCTTGGAATTATTTTGAATACAACTTCACTTCAACAATCTAAACAACTCTGTCCTGAATATCAATAAAAATATAATTTAAACACTTACTAATAACTACATTTTCTAATTCATGATTAATTAAAGCTGCAAAATAGTTTAAACATTATTTTTAAATGAAAAAAAAGGAAGGCAGAGTGATTTTCTCTGATTCCTTTTAAGAAAATAAAGCCCTCCCCCCCACTTACATTCTCAGCCTGTGTAAGTCGACAGACTTACACTGTTTTAGATCAGCTTAAGTTCTGACCTATATACTTCAGTGGAATTAATCCTAATTTCCACCAGCGAAAGTGGAATCAAATTCACTTTGTCTTTAATAAAGCAACGAGTGATAAGCAAGTCTCTTTTTAACAGCTTGTGCTTGGGAAAGGAAATTCTTTGTGGTGTTAAATGATGTCCATGACAGTTTAGAAAACAAAGCTGGAATTTCATTAATTTGAGCATAGTGAAAACCAATATTGGTAACTGTTATTTATGCTTTAATCTTAGCAAAGTTCTTTGGGTGCAGACAAAATATCAGCTGGTGAATCGGTTACACTTTCCGAGTGCTGCTCAGGAAGAAAACAAGGAGGCAAGCGGCTGATTTTCACTGACATGAGGCTGCTGAATACACTGCAGCTCAGACTTCGTTACCATGAGCAAACAACATCACATTGTCCAGAACTGGAGATTAATTTGCTGGGTCTCCAGTAGATGATATTTACTTTCTTGCATATTATACTGAGATCTCAGGACCGGCAAAGGGTCAGGGGCTGAAAGGATGTAATCGATGCTGAATTTAATTTCAGAATCTGATTTTGCTAAGGAGGAATTACTGAGGCTCTGCCTGTTGGTCATGCTGTTAGGAGCAAACCCACGAGGCTCCAGTAGTCTTGGGCCCGATTCAATTCTTTCGTGTTTACTTTCAGAAGACGAAATGTTGTTTAAAGCACAGTCCACAGAAGACATCTTGGGAGATGAAGGACTTTTCCCTCTGCTTGGTCTCTGCTCCTTATGTTCCCTTTTCACATTCCTCCTCCTTCGTCTTCGCCTGTAATTCCCATTTTCAAAGAGATCCAGCATGGATTCACATCCCGTTGCAAAGCTCCAATAGTTTCCTTTCCCCTTCTCATTTCCCTCTGTTCTGGGAACCTGTATTTATTTAAAGGCAGTTCAGTATTTGTATGTGTTACAGATGCTGCTGCTTAACATCTGATTTCATTTACATTCAAGAATGGTGTAAACACATACGACAAGACTTTTAAGCCTGTTCTCTTTCATTATACGAATAGGATGTAAACTCCATCCTCTTCAATTTGTTATCTATTAGCACGCATCAGACAAGGATATACTCTTTATAACTGACAACTCAGAGAGATTTTAAGTGATTCGCAGCTCAGCTGTTTGTTTCCCTTCTTTCCTAGTGAAGAGATTATTCCTGCATAATTTTTTTTTTCAGCCATGCACAGTGTGTATGTAAATATACAGTTACTGATCTTACCTTTACAAAACAACTGTTAAGCGATAAGTTATGTCGGATGGAGTTCTGCCAGGCTCTTTGATTTGATCTGTAGTAAGGAAATTTCTTCATTATAAAGTCATAAATGCCAGAGAGGGTGACTTTATTTGAAGGACTTTGCTGGATGGCCATTGCGATTAAGGCAATGTAGCTGAAAAAAGGAAAACTTACTGTTACACCATCTCCTTACACACTCAGTTTTTAGGACCACATGGGTGCATGTGTGCCTGTATCATGCTTGCAAAGCTTGTCCTGGTGGATCTGCACCCTAAGACATCCCAGGGATAGTTGTGAGCGTGGTCACTGTCTCTCCACCGCGAGCACCCAGGGTGATGTTCAGACATTACTTCCAGGCAATTGAGTCCCAGCTGGGCTGTTTGCCCTGGCACTCAGCACAGAGAGCCTAGATACAGGGTTACAGAAAGATCACCCACCTCTCAAACCCCGTCAGGAAAGTTTCCCTGAGCTGGAAGGCTGCAGTGAGACAGACCGGACTCAGAGACACTGTCACTGGAGACCTTGCCTGTTCGTGGAAAGTACCTTGGGTGCCCCTATGAACACCTACGCCGTGCACCTTCCCACCACACCGGGAATTATCTGCATCCCGTTCACCCATTGGCACGCTGCACATTTAATTCCCCTTCTCCTGCGGCTCCTGGAGGTCAGAGGAGACCATCTGAGATTTGGTGGCTCAACAGCATGCCAGAGTTGCTGTAACCCCCACACGGGAGGAAACAAACCATGAACACTTCAAACACAGAGAGGGGAGGAAATCTGCCTCCTGCGGTGCCTGCACTGGGGCCAGACCCACTGCACACACCTGGGGAGAGGTCCAAAGCTCCCCCAAGAGCTGTCATCCCACCATCCCAGAGCTCAGAAACCTCCCCAGGAGATGGGGGAACTTGGAAAAACTTCTTCTTACCTGTACGCCGGTCTGGTGAATTTTTTCTCTTCATCAGAACTACAGGTAGGATAATCATCCCCATCATAATTAAAGCAGTTATAGGGGTACTGCGTGTTGTCAAACATCGTCCTGCTCCTTGCTCAGCTCCTGTGGAGTGAGAGAGATGGAGTGATGTTTCTCAGAGCTTGGACTCCCTCCTCCCTTCTTCCCTCCCCTCTCTCTGTCTCGTTCCCTCTCTCTCCCCTCCTCACGCTCCCTCTCCTCCGTGCACACACACTCTCCGTGATGGGGTGGGGATTGTTTTTGCAATTCTCGCGTCCCAGACAGCCCGTCTGTTAGGATATTATTATTTTATTTTTTTTTTAGGGGACGGGGGGTGGTTGTTATTGTTGTTATTGCTGTTGCTTCCAATAGGGTGGCGGAGCCAGGCGGCTGGTGACTGATGGAGCTGGTGAATTGGGGGTGAACCTTTGAACCGGGGTGTGCACCGCCGGTAGCTCCGCTCAGCTCGCTGGGTGGTCCGGGCTGGAGAGGGGCCAGCGCTTCCCCCGCCACATCCACAACGTGACAAAAGCAAACAGCATGATGTTAATAAATCACGCTTCAAGGTCTCTACTTGGAAATTAAACTTTGAGAACAGAGTGTAGCTCCCCCCAGCCCCCGAGTCCTCCCCCTTCGGATTTTTCTCTCCCCAGTGAAGCAGGGTGGCTTTCTTATTTATTTATTTTTAGAAATCCATCGTACAATAAACAGACGTTCCAGGCAGTAATGCATGCTTGTCCTGATCTGCAATCTATAATACAGTATAATAGACATAAATTATATTTCCATGACTAAAGGAAAATGTGTATGTTCAAAGAAAGTAGAACAGAGGGATATGAGGGACTACTGTCAAGCAGGAAAGTAAAAGGAAAATAGCTGTAGGCAGGAGAGCTGCCTGTGTGGGCTTTGATCTAAAGGATGAATTAGACTAATAGCCCCGTGTGTTGGCATCCAATACTGTAACAATTTAATAGTTTTTCAATGCTTTGGAGTGTTTTCCAACAAGTGATGTGAACCAAAGGCACCACACACCATTTCAGAGGGGGACTAAAAAGGTGTATGCCACATGATAATTAAATTATTTGAAGACAGCTCTGTCCCGGGAACTAGCCCCAGGAGGAAATGGGTATTGGAAAAGAGAAAGCAAATTGGTGTGCAGAGAGTTAGCTGGATGGAAATATGAAAGCAGAACCACTAGCAATGCAACTTTTGTTTTCTATAGCATCTTCCGTAAAATGTATGTCCCCAAACCCCCCTTGGAGTTAAAGGATACAATTAGGGGAAAATTCATCCACATGATAAAGCACCCTTTAAATTGATCTTTAAGTGCTTCTGAGAGTTTTGACCAAGCTGGACATGAGAGATTTGTCTGTGGACTATGACAATACACTATAGTAGGGAGTAGGGGGAAATATATTACATGAAAAAATGGGTACAAGAGGTGTTTTCTTAGGCATATGAAGCCAGAATAGATACCCAAACCAAAAAATTATCTTCACTCTAAAATACATCAATAGGCATATGCATGAGGCATCCACTGCAGAAGAGGTCTTAATACAAAGGGTTGGCTACTGCTGCCTAAGGCATTAGTAGGGCTGTAATATTGAGTAAGACAAAGCAGATTCAGTGGTGGAGAATTAAATATATAATGTCTGATCTTCATTCATACCTCATCCAGCTGCACTGAGAAAATTTAGAGTAAAGAAGCAGCTAGGCTATGAACTTGGGAAGATTTTCCCTCACTGAAAAACATGGTCCTTCAGACACAAGTAAACATCCACTTTGATTTTTAGCAGTGGTTCTTCTCTTTGGAGGTGTTTTACCTCACTGAAATTCCTGCAGTTCAAACAGCCTTGCTTCTGATATTTAACATTTTTATAAAGCAGGACTGGGTTAGTTGACTCTGATTTTACATAACCTATTAGCGACCTTTTTCGTTTCTTCATGCTCTACTTGTGAAAATTGCCTTGCCAGGCAAGACAGACAATACAATTTGACCAAAATCCTCACGTATTTACTGACAGTATATAATAGATGAAGTTTTCTGTAGTGAGATTTAGAACAAATTACTGTAGTGCCATACATTTAGTAACGTTATTCACCTCAATTCCTATATTTTCTTGCGGTGGTGAGTGTAATCAGCTTGCCCATGTCTAGCGTATTTCTAACGTGCATTATGGCAGGTGGTTAGCTCTAGTGTCTGTGCAAAAGCTCGTGACCACTGTATTCCTCGTTACATTTCTATCTCAGCGGCTGGTTTGTGAGACCAAATTCAGCAAATGGAGGTGGATCACAACAACCAGCTCTGGTGTCCTTGAGCAGCGTCTCAGAAGTGAGTGGGACCATGGGTAGGTGCAGGACAGCTAGCAAGATACATCAGAAACTCTGGCCATTGCCATTTGTGTAACACACAGTCTGTAGACAAATATTACTATTTCCTGATAGCCAGCAGTGGAGGATTTACTTTCTGGCTCTGTAAATATCACTAAATTCACCTGCTACATATTCATATAGACTGTAAGAAGAACGCAGACCATTTTTAAGTCCTACAAGATCAGAAACAAATTATATGTTTTCTCTCATAAGCTTACTTCTGAAATCCAGATACACAATACTGGCTGAGTATTTCTCAAGGTATTTTTTAAAGCCTGCGTCCTGGTGTTTTATCCCCAAGGGAATGTTTATGGTCCAATTATAATCCTTGAAAATAATATTCATAAAGAAATGACAACATGCTCTTGTATGTACCATGGTGGAGCTAGCAGGTGCCATGCTTATAGTGGCAAAACATGTTGTACAATAGCTTTTCCCTAGCATCTGTGCAGCCATTATAGTTTAACCAGAGAAACTATAACTCATCCCTGTCATTATCATAAAAGTATAATTTTGCCAGGGTAGTGTTTTCTTACGTTGTATATTTTCAGAACACAAAGTTGTAAACCGTTTGATTTGAGACTGTAAACAGACAACAAAAATGCTGTGAAAGATTTGCCTGTTTTTTAACATCGATATTAAAAAGTGATTTGCGATTTTTGTAATTATGACACAGATTATGGAATCTGTACATGAAATTCAGACTGGTCATAAATCTAAACAGGGCTGAATTACTAATAGTAGCTCCTCAGAATAACAGTGGGTTCCTCAGTGTGTAGGGCTGCACGCTGACACCCCAGTCCTCTCACTGGTGTAGACTGGTGTTTCCCAGCAGCACAGCTTCTCCTGCCCTCTCACTGACTTGGGAGCCAGAGGTGGTGGCACTTTAGGACTCTATCCCAAACCTTTTAAATTTATTATAGAATCGTAGAACGGTTTGGGTTGGAGGAGACCTTTTTAAAGATCAGCTAGTCCAACTCCCTTCAGGCAGGGGCACTTTCCACTAGACCAGATTGCTCAAAGCCCCGTCCAACCTGGCCTTGAACACGGCATCCACAAATTCAGGGCAACCTGTTCCAGTATCTCACCACCCTCAGCATAAATCATTTATTCCTTATATTCAATCTAAATCTACCTTCTTTTGGTTTAAAACACTGGAAACAAGTGATGGCCTTAGCAGGCTTTGGATCACTCAACAGTAGTCTATACCACCAGTAAATAACTTTCTTTTCAGTACAAGATTTATATCTCTGGCAAACAAAGAAAAAGGTGGGGAAATGAAGGTGGTGGCAATTACTCTCCCGGTTGGTCTGATATGAGATGAGAAGGACTGATCCCCAGGCTTGGCTGGGTACTTGGCTGTGGTGGCACCTGTTACCCTGTATAATGGATCTTCTGACATCCATCTCAGTGACCCTCTTGCTACACTGTCCACCTACTTTTCATCCTAAATTGCTCTGTGCTTCATCCATGGCCACCAGCTGAATTGCTTTCCCTTCTGCTTGTCTTTTTTGTTCATACGTAGAACTTCATGAAAATATAATTTGCACCACAATTTGTGGTTTTCTGCTAGAGCTCAGTAAGAATTCATTATATTTCCTAGCAAGGGAATTACTCTGAGAGGCATGCCTTCTAACTGCAGCAGTGTAGAAATCATGCATAAAACACATAATGGGTTTCTACTTAAACAGGATCATGGATAAGAAATCTTCAATAATAATTAATCACATTGAAGGTGGTAATAAGAGAGCAGCTATATAAACTACCTCAGATGTATTATCCGTGTCCTAGCTAGATATGAAGATTCAGAAGGCATATGTGAAAACCTATTTCTGGACATGCTCAGTCTGTTTTGGTAGTGAAAAATAGGGAAATAGGGGGTTTCAGGGTGAAAAACCATTTCTCCTACCTACTCCTGGGTTGTGATTATCGGTCAAAAAAAAAAGTTTTGTCAGAAATTCCAGCTGGTCAAGCTGAGAGCTTTCCACAGTCTTGCGAAGCCCTATGGCCACACTGTCACCAGGATGGACTCTATTTCCCTTTGGCCCATGAAGGAGTTTAGATGGTACTTTCTTATCTGCCTGGTGTGCAAACCCGGTACCCCACTCTGTCCCTCTCCAATGCAATGGACTGTTCTTTTTTTCTGACATTATCTTCCTTTCCCAGAGTATGGAAAATCCTTTGCTAGCAAGAAGCTCTCAAACAGGTGTAGTGATAACCACCAAGTGTGTGAGAAGCCAGGAGCTGTGGAGAAGTCTCCTGTGAGTGTTGGGGTTCCTGGTGGAGCTGCTCACACTGATGTTTGAGGGTTGACTGTGAGTAGTATCACACAAATTAACACTACAACATATTATTTTTCCTTTGCTCCCGTGCGGCCATTGCTTCAAAGACAGTGGACGGAGAACACGGGCAAGTCTCTAGCTTTTAGACATTTATAAAGCAAGAAAAAAAAAGATTTTTTTTTTTTTACCTATTTTAAACCAAAAACGATGGAAAGAAAATTGAAAAGCTTGAGAAAGAACACAGCAGGGATGTGCAGGGTTGCACAGGAGACCTTGTCTTTATGTTGGTGGGATTCTCCCTCCCCCAGCTGTGAAAGTCTCTGGAATCACTGATCCATGAGGCTTTTGGAGACAAGTAGGAAGAGCTGGAGGCTTTGAAGAGGGGATAAATTCAGAGCTGATGCCTATTCTTTTCCACATAGTTCACCTCTTGGACCAGCACAACAATCATGACTTTACTCATCATGCACTTGTTTATCAAAAACGAACATTATCTTGGTGCAGCTGCCATACCTCATCCATCTTTGGTCATTTCTCATTTCAGCTATGTGCAAAATCATTTGGCTATAGGCCTCACTTCATACATTGTTCGAATTCTGCACCAGACACAGCTAATAGCTTGGGCCAGGAAACTTGTTCCAGATGCTAATTAACTCCCTCTGCAATAAGTGGAATCACACAATTAAGGCCTGATTATTTATAAAACTGTTTTGTCAAGAGAATTAGGAGGATGAACACAAACATCCTGGCTCACACTTTCACACAAATGTCCGTGTGCTGTTAAATTGTGGAAACTGGCACAAGTTGTCCCACACATTTATTTTCAGCCATCATGGTTATTCCAGAAGAGAAGGGACAACAGTCACCCAGGCGTGAAGGAGCAATGCTGAAGCAAAGAAGCTAGTTCCCATCCAAGCTAAGGTCTACTGTTATGGCACCAACAGGCCTCAGAGATGCTTATCAAATATCCCATCAGCAATGTGGATCTCCTACTGCCGTAAATCTAAATGACAGAGCAGCCTCATTTTACCCATTCACAGATTGCAATATTTGTTAGTCTAGTAGGTACAGGGCAGAAAACCTGGCCAGTGCCTGTGGTGCTTTGTCTGCTCTCTGCCACATGTTCCTTTGTTTAAGGGACTTTTGAGGGGGTCACAAAAACACTTGATAGATCCACAGCACAGCAAAATCAAACCTGGCTCTCCCGTCCGCTCTGCACACAGCTCAGAGTTGATGAATCAGGGAATTTTTAGTATCTGGTATTGCAAAATGGGGACATACTAGGTAAGCAAATACAAGGTGCAAGCAAGCTTTGCCCAGGCTGACTGGATGCATGTGGTCAAAGGTAATCACCCCATGGCAATGCAGGTCACTAGTTTCTTGATGGATTGAGGAGGTGGGCTCTGAGCTGCAGAGCAGCTTGTCTATGTCACCTCTGTCTCCAACCACGGGAGATGGTCACTGTGAGAAGCTGTGACCCTCCAGGGACCGTTTGCATCAAGTCTGAATCAAGGGACCATTTGAATCGAGAGTCCTGATTCCTCCTTTGGGCAAGCCTGTGATGTTTAGCGTTGTGTATTGAGCCAGGACCCATACGTGTAGGGCACAGACAGACTGAGCAGCTGATGGTTATTTACTGCCTCTTTCTGTGTCCTGTTTGCATCTTTAGTATTAGAAATCCTGCACCTTGGGAGAACAGAAAGGATAGGGAGTTATGCTATGTTTCCCTGATTTTATTTTCATTTGAAAGTAATAATTCATTCCAGTTCACTTACTCATAACCCTCACCCACGCAGAAGTTTTCTGGGAGTTGTATGAACAATCTCAAAACAACGCAGATCAAACTGGCAGGACAAAAGTAACTGGAAACTGGGCCCCAAGTGAGTGCTGTTCCTGAAGAAGGGGATGGTAGGCAAGGACTCCGTGTTCATCCATCATAACAGGATTACCTCTCTCCAGGTCCTCCATCTACTGGTTTCCCTTCAGGCATAATCCTCTCTTATTTCTCCATAAGGTGCAATTTGTGTCTGGATCAACTTCCTAGAATATTCCAGTTTTCCACAATCCCCATCTTTAAAATGAGATCACACTTTGTAAGGTATTTCCTACTTCTTATTTACCGAATGATAATAATATTTCTCCATTAGCAGTAAAATTTCTTTTTCCCATAACCCACTCCTCCTAACTCATAGATCTGGCTTGATATATTTCTCTCAGTAAGCAAGTTCAATTGTCAAGGCTTTTCTCCATTCTGAAAAAAGGTCTTTTTTTTTTTTTTTCATGTTTTGATAATACCAGTTAAACTACTTGACTTCATTCCAGAATAAACACTTGACGGTTAATACATCAGGGACATCTGATTACATTTTCCCCAATGCCAGACATAAGCCTCCTTCTCTTCCTCTGAATTAGAATAATCATTCACAGTTCATAATTTATCATCCTTCAAGTATTTGGCTATCTATCACATGAAAGCAACTCTCAGCAGAGAACCATCAGCACACGTCGTATTTTGAGGTTTCTGCTGATAGCTCCTTAAAAAGGTGTAAACTCCCTTCTTGCTTTTCCATCCTTTTCATCTTATGAGAGGCTTTCCAATGCACACAGCAGAGTTTAAAGAGAAATAAGCTTTGATCTCTTCCACCTGAAGTGCATTCTCACCATTAGTAGGTTCAGGTGAAAATATTTGTAGTGTAATGCTAGTTCTTGTTTCTGCAGTCTCTAGGAAGGTTGGGAGCTTTGCTGTGTGTCTATTTGTGAAGTCATGTTTGAACTAGGTAAGTGTGATAAAAAGAATCTATATATAAATGTAAGTCATCTTTTTTTTCTGCTTCCTCCCATTGATTTTGGGCCTCAGCTTACTTTTCTTTGTCAACATTTCACTTTGAAATGTCTTTGCAGTTTAAAAGTATCTGAAGCCAAATTGTAGCGCTAAAAGTTTCTCACTTTCCTTATGCTCAGCATGTAGCTGCCTTCCTTTAGACAGCTGGATTTAACAAATCAAACCTTTAAGAAACTGAGGGTTTTAATGGAAGCTCAGCTTCTTCCCATTCAGCTGGTTTAGGGTGCTTTCAGGTATATATACGTATATAAGTTCTCAATAAAATGCATATCTTGATAAAGAGCTGAAGATTTCCTTTTATTTGAAACTAGCCTATTTTTGCAGTAGCATGTTAGACTAGCTGTGTAAGCAATGGGGTGGTTATTTACAAGCATACCTCAGTTAATGAGTATTTGTGAGAGGAGTTTATTTTTCTTTAATGTCTTCTGTATTTTCCATGTTGTTCATCAATTCCTATAAATAATTCTCAGGACTTCAGAATGTTGGTCCTAATTATTGAGCTCTAGATAGATCACTTGTGGGGAAATAATAGAAGATGACTTATACCTATTTAACTGCTGGTGTGGATTTCTAGGCGAACAGCAATTTATGAAACTTGAAGGCTTCAGGGAGTCTATTTGGCTGCATCCTCAAAAGCTAACAAGTAGGGTCTCAGAAATTGCAGGGTAACGAAGTCAGCAGTTTTACCATGCAAAAGATATTCTTAAACCCCACTGTTTATGTGCTTGTCTGCTCTGATACTGGTGAATTGTCCCCAAAGTGAACACAACACATCATCTCTCCTCAGAGTTGCAACCCAGTTGTATGATGAAAATTGTAATAAATGAGATATTTTGGGGCATGAAGCTTCACAGTTAGCAGAGATAGGTTTGTGTCCTGTTCACTGTCCACACAGCAGTCTGCAGCCACAACTACAAGAGCACCCAAATAGCCTGACATTGTACTTGTAAAATAGAAGCACAAGCAAAGGGCTTGGATCAATCCACATGGCAGCAGTTGCTTGGGGTGAATGGGAGCAGAGGAGGAGGCATGTGAGTGGTGAGAAGGTAGTGACATGACCCAGGAAACAGCAAGGAATGTATCTATATTTAATTGCAGATCCTGTTGTTAACGATAGTCTCAAGTCAGAACTTCTGTTCTACTATTTGTAGGCTGGTCCATAAAGGGGTGATCAGTGGGTAGACATGAGACACAGGGATGGTTTCAACTATTCTTTCTTTATAGCTGCCTGGAAGTCTTGACAAATTGTTGTTTGCCTTCTCTCCCCCCACCACCCCACCCCCTCTTTTTTCTCCCTTCAATACAAGTCAATCTGGAAAAAAAGATAGGCACAGTCATAAAAAAAGAATTTTAAATGCTCTGAGATTAATTAGCGGTGTGCTGACCCTCCAAAACACATACTGCCACTGCCCAACACACAGCATTGATCCGAAAGGACGCGACGATATAAGACAGTCCTAGTCTAGCTTCATGTCTCTAGGTTTAACCCAACCAAACACCACCATGCACATCTCAGAACTCTGCAGAAGCATCGCTGCTCTGCAAGCTCCCTTTTCCAATGCAGTGTCTGACACCAGGAGGATAAGCACGGCTCTTCGCTGGCTTAGCCTGGTTTGGTTGCTCTTGGTGTTATTTATTCAGCATTCTTGGGAAAGACTTGAAGTGGCCTCTTACCTGACATCAGGCTCTGGGCTGCTGAAGGCACTTTATTCTGCAGATGCAGCCTGTAAACAGAAACAGTCTTTAAAATTGCTCAGATGTGGAGAGATGCTTTGGTATTGACAAAGGACATTGGAGTAGAATTCGGATTTCTAGGAAGTGGGATGCAAAGTGGCCAAATTTGCACTTAAAATGAGCAGAGAATTCTATTCTGGCGCATACTACAGAGATGTCTGCTGGCAGCACATCATTGTACACCAGCAGTTGAGAACACTGGAGCATGGGAGTTTTACAGGTCATACAAGGTACTTCTGAGCCATTCTGCAGTAAGTAAGCTTGGGCAGAGACCACTTCTTTCTGTTTGTTTTATTTAATAAGTAAAAATCAGACACTAGGATGTGAAGATCATGGAAGGGCTGCCTGAATCATGAAGTCTGATTTGCATTTTGAAATACGACTCAACAGAAATGTTGGATCCAAATAACTCTAAATTTGGAGCATGCAGTATTCGTATCAGTCTTCTTGTGGTTAAGGGCCTATATATCTCTCGCTAGCTTTTGTGGGGAAAACTTCTTTTAAAAAAAGGCATCACAACGATTTATGTTTGTTTGTTTGGTACGTGGCTGAACAGCATCAAGCAGACAGCCAGAGATGTGGATTCATTCCCCTGGAATACGGGTGGGGACGGACATGTTCTTGATTAAAACTTGGAGTTTAGAAGATTGTTTCCCAAGGTTATTTTTGGTTGCTGGAGTCTGGATCTGAAGCTTGTCGCCTGGCTCCAACCCCAATGCATTCGTATCTGATTTAGGCCATTTAGAACTTAATCTTTATTTGGAAGTAAAGGAGAGCAACCATTCACAGATTTCAAGGAATGTCCCTAGTTTTCCTTAGGACAGTGTAAAGCTGTTTGAGTAATCTGAGTCTTACAAATGTATCCATCTTGCAGCTTGTCAATCTATTTTGTTGCCAGCTGAGCGGCAGATTCTGAAACCTCTGAATTACCTTACGCACCTTTGTGTAAGACTACCCATCTGAGGAGTTTCTACATCCCCTTGCCTCACTCTGCCATCACTTCCACCATGAAATGGGGCTTGGTGGCATGAGTTGTACTATGACGGGAGAGGTGATGGGAGGGGAAATGGTGACGTGTTGGAGGGGGAACAAGGGGCCGTGGGGATGGATCTGGCAGCTTCACATCAAGAAGCTCCTGCTCCTCTCCATCTGTAATGGGAAAGGCAATCCACAGGTCCTGCAGAAGGCAAAATGTGACATTTATGAGTGATTATCCATTCAGGGGTTATTTGTCCCAGTCTCTAGGCCTACTTCAAACAATTTTTGTGGTGGTTCAGGGTTCTATTTTATTAATTTTATTAATAATTTATTTATTATATGATGGAAAAGTGAGCCTGGACTCATCTCTTGCTGGCTGCCTGAGATAACACATGGACCTGCACTTTAGAGGCAAAAACCTGTGGCTCTGACACACTTCTTTGCTCCCTGAGTCACCTGTAGCAGCGTCTTGGTCCTTCCCCAGCTGTGTAGCACCTAGTGGCCATTGATAATGCAATAAGTCAATAAGAAAATTGTTTTCCCATCGCACCACTAGATGCCCACCTTTCTAGCTAAGTGGTCCAGGGACTGGAAACAGATTTTTACTCTTTGAAAGATAAATATCATCCAGCTGTCACAGCACTCAAGCGTGGATTTTGCTTCACAGATGACCTCAGTTCTAGCTAAGATTTCATGGATCACTTTCATGGATCACTAGGTACCCTGGCAAAAACATTCACTCTTATATGGACAGTGTATTGATTAATACAGTTGTATGTGCTAATAATCTAATAATAAACTGATGAATGGTTTGATAAATCAGTTGTCACAAAACAAGCCAGGAAATACTTCTGCTGCTGAATAAAAAGTCACTATCAAGCTTAATGTGACTTTAATAAAAGCACACAGGGAACCGCTGGCTCCACATGGTGAGGGTATGTGTTTAAAATGTAAAAAGAAGAAATGGAAGAGGTCTGTATACACGATATTGTATAAATATTTCTTACTGATCACAGTTTGACCATAATAATAAAGAGTCAAAGGAAGAACCTGATATAATGAAGAGTTAGCATGGTCAGGTTTACGACTCTAGAAGTATTTATTTCATCCTGCTGTGGTTCACATGGGTTCTTGCCTTTCTGCAACTCCACAGCAATTCTCACAGAGCCGGGAAAATCTTTTCAAGAGCATACGCTCCTGCAGAGCTGCACAGGCTATAGCTAAGAGTCAGGGGGCATATAGAAATATTTGCTATATAGTGGGGTAGAGAAATATCTTTGCAGCACTGGTGCCCCTCCAGGAGCGGTTTGGAGCTGGAGCTGGGTGGTGCTGCTGCTGCCCTCTAGATGGTGCAATCTGCTAAAAAATTTGAGAAAAGACTGTAATTTGCACTGAGTGGTGTCTCTCCCTGTTTTTTTCTGGGCAGAGATTTTTTTGAATTACATTTACAGGAGGGCATATTGCCAATGACTGGGAACTGGAACACCGCGCTGCTGGTAATTCCCTTAAGTGTTGGGATGAGAGCCAGATCCAGTATGCTATATGCATATTTCCTAAAACCTAGTGCACTGTACTGTATTGTACCTTGAGCTATTTATTTTGCATATTAAGTTTCTACCTAAACCACTCTGGTTGATATTTTACATTACTTTCCTTTTTCAACCCAGAGGTCTGTATCAGGAAATGCACAGGGTTCCAGAGATCAGACTGGGAAATATCACAGACCTGAGTAAGAGACCTGATTCAATGGTTATGGGTATTTATAGCTCAGAACAACAGGTTGCTGCCTGCAAATTTTTAGTGAACAAAACCAGTAGTGTATATGCTGTGCTGCAAAGGAGATATTCCACAAAGCTGAACACTGTCAAGTGGAACTGATCGGGGGGGGTGTGGGGTGTGGAAAAAGACGGAAAGAAAATGGGAATAAAACCATGCCAATTCTTAAAAGGCAAAAGCTTCACTTGAGACAGAGGACAGCAATTTGAGGTGAAAGCCCACTTTCAAATCACTGATGAAATAAATATATCAGCTAGAGTGGAAAAAGCAACACAGACCACATGAGAATGTGTGCACGAATGGGCAGCAGCCAACGCAAACTGGAGATCAGTTAGTCCAGAAAATGAATGTGAGGGGGAGATACACATCTGAAAATCCAGAGCAGGAAAGATTAAGGAAAAAAAAAAAATTGTTTTGAAGAAAAACCTATCCTAGCAACCTCACAGGCCTAATATTAGATGGAAAGCAGCTCTCTTCTCACATGAGCTTGGATGGTACTTCCTGGTCCATCCAGCTTGGAAAATGTTAGACACCGTCTGCTAGTGAAAAAATCAGACTTAATTGTTCTCACCACTCTGCATCCCAGAAGAACTGGCCAAGGAGGCTCCTGGCCCGCCAGAATTCATTTTTAGGTAGCTTGAACGTGTTAACGTCCAGGACTGGAAGGATGCTGCTGTTATGTCAGTAAGTGAGTGGCAGTGGCCAGACCTGCTGGTGGGACATTTTGTCATCCAAGATGCAGATAATGAATCCTATGAAGATAAAATGCGTGGATGGGGCTACAATTAATACTAAACAAGTGGAAAACATATTTTCTAGATAAGGCCTAAGCTTACAAAGTTAGCAATTGCTGGACTGGAGGGTAGGTAGATAGAAGTTTGTTTTGCTTCTGCTTAAGCACCTGTGACACCAGTGATGGGACTGGTCTTGTGTTGATGGGTTTGGGAGTGCTGATAGGAGCTCAGAAGAGATTTGTATTGCCAAAGTGAAAGAGCTTTACTGAAGGAAAGGTTACAAGGTAACATGACCACATTATGTAAATAAGGGGGTGAAAAAATACATAGCAAAAAAAAGTGACACATTCAGATTAGAGAGGTCACCCATGTTAAATGGAAGGCGTTAGAAACTACCAAAGGAAGCAGGTAACTTTGAGATTTCCTCATGGCTTGGAATCAACTGTAGCTGCCTTTCAGGTAACTGCTTCAGTCAGATAATCACTGGGCTCAGTCCAAGGATACCCAGTGAACTGCTGACATATGGAAGATCAGGTTTAGATCAAGTCTAAGGTGCCCTTCTGGACTTTAACTCTGAAGCAATGAAAATTGTCTCTGAAGAAAGATTGATAGAGACAGTGTGAGAGAGGAAAGGATAAGCCGGGGATTTTCTTCTCCCCGACCTGGTTTATGTAACTTGAATTTAGTGGCTTCTTATCTCAAACTTTGTAGGTCTCTTACCTTGCAGAAGAAAATAACAATGGTTGCAAGAAAGAGCCCTGGCACATTTTTAAGGACATTTAACATTTGTGAGTATTTGAGAATGTTCATCACCAGCTCTGACCCAGCTGCCATTGGGGTGTGACGCAGCTGGCACGACGATACACCTGAGATCAGAAGCCACATGGAAAGGCTCCTCCTCAGACATCTAACCAGTTCACTGTGTCCTGCAAGGTGATGTCTCCTCCAACACCTGGCAGGTCAACGTGCCACAGCTGGGGATAGAGACATCAAATCTGAGTCTGTGCCCAGGTGTGGGGAGCTGGGGAAACCCTGTGGATGTCCCTTAGTGGAGTTGGGCATTTCCACACCAGCAACCATCCTGCCAAACGTAGCATCGAAACAGGAGCTCTGTAATTCATCTGTATGAATTTTTGTTCATTTTTTTTTTCCTTTTTTAATATTTACATTTTCTTCTCAGTGTATAATTGCTATTTACAATGAATTCTTCCTCTCCTGCCATTTGCAGTCCTCTTCTCCAGGCTGTAAGGGGGACAGCGTGACTGGAGCAACTGGGACTTCTTCAGATCAGGGAACGTAGTGGCAAAGAATATGGTTGGGTTTTTTTTGCAATAGACTGTAAGCTCCAGTCCAGTGGGTTTTTTAAAGTATTATCAGAAGTGAAAGGCTACGTTTAAAAATGTATAAGCAGGGACTTTCAGCATTGCATGCCCTCATTCATAATTCACCAGTGCTCATTTCTGAAGAAGATTTTGTATTTTTACAAGGTAAGTGTACTTTAAAACCTTTCTTTACTTTGCAGTGAATGCACAATTAAGTGAACTTACTGAGAAGGAGGAGAGGGAAGCAAGGTTTAGAATAGGGTCACCCAGACAGCCATGAATTGACTGTAATTTACATGTAATTCAGCTGTGATTGGGAAATGTTGCATTCCTGTTCATAGTACAGCCATGGGTTTGGTGCTGGTAGAGTGACTTTTCTGAAAAGATCTCCAAATTCTTGGCTGGTGACTGTTACTATCTACATCTTTATGCCCGAAGCAAGGGAGCTGCTTGGTGGAGAGGACATTATTCTCACCTCTCCATGACGTGCCAGAGACCCACATTGCTAAAACCAGTTCAGCAGACTGGTCTGGTCTGAAAGTTTCACCAGAGTGTCCCAATACCTAAACGAACCCCAAACATCTGTTGATACATCAGTAGGAGAGAGACCGCTGTAGATGCTAAAGTAGACTTCACAGGGAACAAATTGTCCACTGAGTATAAGACCATTTTCTCAGGAGAACAAACAAAAGTGTGCCCACAACAATAAGGCCTTGCTTTGCTCAGCAGTGGTGGTGTGCTCAGCTTGGGCTTGCTGATTCCTGCAGGCTAAGAGAGATTAACTTGTGCTGCTCACTTTCCTCCCATTGAGCAAGGGTGCAGGCTGAAGTTTTCCAAGTTTTAAATGGTCTTCCAGTGTGCTCCCTTGGAAGTAGAGACAATGTTTTCCTATAACTCACTGGGAAAGTGTTACAGCACATCACAGTTCACTGTAAGGCAGGAGCCGAGTGGACAGGCTGTTGAAAAGTTGGGGCAGATGTCAAGTCGGAGCAGTTCAGGTCTAGTTGTGCAATACAGCTGTTCACACTTCAGCGGAGGTACCCCAAGGTACAAGTATGGGCATACTTGATTTAGCTCTGTTGCGAAGATACGCTAAATTGCTTTGTCCAAAGTCACTGTCTGTGGCAGAATAGGGAATGGGACAGCAGTTCAAGCACAAGCTGGATCTGATGTGTGATGTTGTAAGGACTGATCTATTACACAAACACGTAGCATCTCTCTGGCTCTCGGTAGGTTAATGCTTGGCATGACAGATTGGTGCCTTGAGGATCAGCTCCAAAACCAGCTGGATTCTGGTCTACAAAGGCAGAAAGACTCTGGTGCGGGACATGAAGCCCCCTGAAGTGAGGATGCTTAGTGCTGACGGCAATACATAACTCTCCTGAAGTCCATCATGTTCAGGCTCCTGCTGGCACCAGCCAGCTGGTACCTGCCACGCTCCCACCTGTACGTGCTTTGCTGGCCCAGGCCCAGTGTTGCATAGATCTGAGCTGGGGGAAGGACAGAGAAGATGTTTACCCTAACAAGAGATACCCACTGTTTCAGTCTCCACAGTAATTAGGAGCAAAGCACTTCTAAAGCACCTTCCGTGCACCTATTATATAGGCACAGTGAGCGGTGCAGTCATTAATCAGACAAGCTGCTGGAGACAACTGCTAATTGAGAGCAATCCGACTCCCTGAAGTTTCCCTCCCTCTTCCTACCCATGCTGAAATATATAATTTCTTCTGTACTCTGGTGTTCGAGGGCAGGTTGTGGTTCTTCACTTCCACTGTGCGGGAAATTGGAGGAAGGGATAAGCAGTGTGTGCGTAATACAAGTGTGTGTGTGTGCTACATGCCCTGTCCACATTCGTGCAATGGTGTGGATGCTCTGTGTTCATATTCCAGTTCTGCAGGAAGAGGTAAGAGTGGGTGGCTGACAGGAAGCAATTGGAGCATTTCCATGGACATCTGACTTTGGATGTCCAAATCAGTGGCCACCAGCTCACCAAAGCAGCACCAGTATAGAGAGTGTTTCCAGATGGTGTCAGGAAACTCTGTGTGCTCAACTCCTTCACTTAATGCAAGATTGTGTTGCAATTTCCAGTACTCCAACATAAGGAGGACTTTTTTGCACTAGAGATCCTCTCGAAGTCAGAGAGCCAATTGTGGGTGAAAGCACTGCTCACTGTCAGAGCTCCAGGGCAGGACTAGCTGAGACTACATAGAGAAATGAAGAAGAAAATGTAATTTCGTGTTTGGCTGGACAAACCAGTTGGAAAATTCATGGAAAGCACTGGAGTTGCAGCACAGTGAAACCAGAGTAAGTCAAGCCCCATGTCCCTAGATGTGCTACACTGCGCCCAGCAACCTCCGGACAAGGTCAGTTCTAGCCAAATGCTGTGAACGTGCACCTCTTTCTTTATGTTCTAGGCAAAATCAGCATTTCCACCCTCGTTTTTGTTTTCTGCCGATGGATGCATTTTTTCCCCCAAAATGATCATGAACGAAGAGTGCTATTAAAAACTGCACTAACTCAGAGTTAACTGAGTTAATTAACTTTTGACTTGACGTGCCCCTCTTGAGCACTTTTATCCTTCCTCTTTGCTGCTGGCTCAGGTGGGTGAAGTGAGGTTTTTAGCAACTTGGGCTCCTTTTTACAAAGGTGGATGGGACAGTGTCAGTCCCCTGTTTTGCATCTGGCAGGGAACCATTGCTGGTTGGACCGAAGACAATTCCTTGTGTGGGGCGTTCTTGCTTGGTTTTGTCCCCAGCACAATTTTATTATCCAAAGAGAAGTGTCTCTGGTTAAAAGGTGAGGAAAAACCTTCTCTCCCTAGCAAGGCCATCTGGGGACAGTCTCTGCCTAAGCTTGTTCCCGTGTAATCCTCAACTGGATCTGGCTTTTTTTCCCTCTTCATTGCTCAGCTCTTCATCCTTTAGGAGTTGCCTAGGACTCAGCAATGAAAGCCTGTCTTGTTCCCTCAAAGGATCAATTCCATTTGGCCTGTTTTCCATCCTGATTGATGTTTGTATCTATTAATTGTTTTCCCTCTCAATTTCTGATTTCCCACTGATATCACAGAAAGCACTGAAGAAATAACAAATTTCAGAAGACAACTTCTCACCTCCAGTGTTTGTGGATAATTAGAAGATTGAGTACAAATGGCTTGCAAAGCTGCTTATTAACATATTTTTTCCTTCCATTACCTAAAATAGTTAATTTCTCTGTAAATTTTAAACATCCCAGACTCTCTTGCATGCAAAAGACAGATGTGACTTCCTCTATGCCTCTTGTCCATGTCCTGCCAGCTATGATTCTGAGCAATATCAGATTTTTAGCACTTACTGTGATGATGACTCCCAGTGTTTACGTACTGCTTTATCTTCCACATGCATTAGCAAGTGAGAACAGGTTAACCCACGCATTTCCCAAGGCAGACAGATCCTGTGAGTTTCCATGGATGGACAAATTGCAGTGAAAAAGTGCAGTGACATCATGAGAACACAGGAGGAATTTAGGTGAATTCTGGAACTGGAGATTCTCCTACCCAGTAACTTTTGGCTCCAGATAAAGGCACACATTAATCATGAGATGGGACTTTATCTGAGTCAGGTTAAGGTTTTCAGCTTTTAACAAAGCCAGAGATGGGAATTCAGCGGAAAAAGCCTTTTGAGTCACAATACATGGCAAAATCATATTCAGGACAGATGGTATTTTCTAAAAGTAGCTGTTTACTCCTAGAATTACTTGTCTTCCTTCCTGTGGCATTTCTTCCTCATTCTGTGGTGCTTCTGCCCACAAACTTGTCTTTTTCAGCATATTTCTGGTGGCAATTTTAACAATCTTTAGGAAAAAAAAAACAGTTATAAAAAAAACCTCTCTCCCTGTCTTGGTCTTCTTACCCTCATGTTCCTGTATGGCAATATCCTGCCCTAATTATGGATAAACGTAGTTATTTTGGAAAATGTCTTTTGTCTTCGTATAGGAGGTATAATTAGCAGCTTAGTTCATCTTGCTTTTTGTACAGCTAAATGTCATGCTCTCTATTTGTGCTTTTGCCTTTTTTCCACCTGAGTGAGGAAATCAAGAATAGATTGCAAAAGGAAATATATCTTGTTTAGTTTTCTTTTAGAAAACTGCTTCCAGCTGCACTCGCCTCCTTCCACCTTTCATAAAGGACAGCAGTCTGATTCAGATGTCTGCCACTGTGACCTCTCCCTTCTGATAAATCCCATCTGTTTTTATGCCAGCACGTGAATCAAGAGAGATTGCAATTTGGCCCAGCAGACCCAACAGGACCCGTACACGGTGCTTGACCCGCATTGTTAGACACTTTATAGGGCAGAACTAGACCTGACTAAAAACCTTGAAGGTGCCATTCTGTGTCAGCCTCATAGTCCTGTGACAAGACTTGGCTTTTATATTCCTCAGTCACAATCTTGAACATTAGATTTTCTGTTATTTAAGCCGTATTTTCTTTCAGTTTGGATGACGGCGACTTTCCACTGGCACCATATTCTTTAAACTGCCTCTAAGTCCAGAGCAGTATTCAAAAGTGTTGCTCATTAAATCTTGGAAAGCAGACAACCTTTCCTCTTGTATGTCAGAGAGAGTGAAAGCACTTGCAGAAGTCTTCCTTATAGAAATAAAAATAGTGCCAGAAACGCTGCATTTTTTTAGTCTTATTCCACATAGGTTGCTCTGCTAACAATTGCAACTAATATTGTCTTACGGTATTTTTGGATTATTTACAATAATCCCACAATAATTTAACAGAGATTCTTCTCTTCATATTGTTAACTAGCATTCTTGCTCTACTGCCTCACTGGTACCCATCATCTCGGTTTCAACACCCATTTCAGAAATAAAATTAGAGACATGGGTGCTGAATTTTGCACCATTTACAATGCTAAGTTTTGTTTTGTCTGCCCTTATCTTTTAAGTCTACACTTGTTACAAAATTCAAGATCCCAACTCTGAAATCAAGTAGTTGCACTTATTTTAGGGATAATGGAATTGCAAATGTAGTTATTAACTTGTTTGCTTGAGAGTGAGAGGAAAAAAGTTAGAGAATTATCGTTAGTATTGCAAAAGAAATGGAAAAAGCACTGGCTTCACATTACATGTAATATGTGACTAAAAAAATGGAGCCAAGTGGGAACCTGCAGCGCCAAACTGTTTGCAGTTAATCTTGGCTCACCAAAGCTTGAAAAGCAGATTTTCAGCTGGTATGTGTTACATAGCACCCTGGAATAGGTAGGCAGCAGCTCTATTCCTTTGACAAAATAGTTGTCTGTAAGAGAAGAGTTTTTCTGGAAGACGGAACTTTCTCAGAGGTTACACACCGTGGTCCTGCAGAAGAAAGGGGCTGTGGGAACCCCCACTGCTTTTGGCTTTGATCCTGATGTGGAACAGCTACTTCTTGGGCTTTGCCTTCACCAGCGGAATCAGAGTAGCGGGATCAGTTAAAGGAGGAAAAAAATCCTCAGACAAAATACATACTCTGCGAAGTGCGCACTGCGTCGGTTGAGTAAAAGCACCTGTGACAGATGTTGGTCACGCAGTGAAGTACTGGGAAGTGCCCACGTACACTGACAGTGACAGCAGTACCGCTTCTACAGCATCACGGCTGAGCAGGCTGGGTAGGACTAGAGAAGAACAGAAAAATAACAGTTTTCAGTTAAAATGCTGTAAGGCTACGTTTTAGGAAATAGATGTCTTTATGGAGATTTTCGGAATTTTCTTCTTGTAAATTTTACCTCTGTTAAAGATAAACTCTTTTCCTTACTATTCATTTGACTTTTGGTCCCTGTAGTGCTATTTTTCATAACCATTTTGTTTAATTTTTTGAAAAACGGTTATGCTTTCCCTGATGGTGTAGGGTTTGGGATTTCAGGAGAATACAAATCCCACTTTAACTGTTAAGTAAAGAAGAATTATGAGTATATTTTAGGACACTCCTCCTGCTGAATTTCCAGTGGAAGTCTTTCTCCCTCTTTCTTGGCTGGGTGGGACCGTTCTCCAGTCCCTTTCCCAACGTCTCTGTCCTTGTTAGAGTTTAGTTTTATATCTCCCCCTCTATCTTATCTGTCACTGAAATGAAAGCTTATAAATTCTCTGTTGAAGTAGTTGCCTTAGACTGAGTGAGGCATTTACCATCACAGCCTTTTAATAAACCTGGTCATGTAGAACTTCAACAGTACTTAATGCTACTTGAAGGGTAGAAAAGAGCAGCTTCTTTCATTCACAAGCACCAAGCATATTATGGCAGTCAGGCACAGACCGATAGTCTCATGAGCAACACTTATTTCCACTATTGTTCATGCTCATGCCAAAGATTAATCTCTTTGCCTACAGCGGCCTATTTTCTGATTTATTTCTGTATATGAAAGGGACCCTACCCGGGGCTCTAGATCTGTGCAGTCGTTGCAAGGGCAGCCAATTATCAGTTCATCATTTTACTTCGATTAAATGATAGTTATGGTGAACAACCCCACTTGTATCGTGTCCTCTGATCTTTTGTCTTGCTATTAACACACACTTCGCCCTGGCTGCACAAGAGACCAGCCCTTGCCTGAATGCAAAGCCAGCTGAGCTCAACAAGAGCCTTTTTAGTGACTTCAGGGGACCTTGGATCCAGCCTCTGATATGAAGTATCATAGGCTGGTAGTCATAATAATTAGCTTTTTTCAATCACAGGAAACTCCATGCTTCTAGATACAGCCAGCTCCAACAAACACATATTCAAATGAGAGCACATCATAGGTGGAAAGATAAATATAATTGCACCCAATTTTGCACTTGCACTTGTCCTCCAGGAGCTAAAATGAGATTTTTAATATACTTATTATGAATATGTGCATCTGCTCTGCCATTTTTGCATAATGAGCATATTCCTGATACTTAAAGAATTAGCTTCCTCTCTCTAAGAGATAGGCAAAATGAGGCATGCTGTTATTCATGTATTTATTTATTCATTCATTATTTTTTGCCTCAAGCATACTGGGCAATCCATCTTGTTCCCAGGAAAATGCCAGAGGATATGGAGAAGGCTCAGCATTCAGCTCTGAACTCAATTATCACAAATCTCATGCTATAAATTAGAACATGGTGCAGAGAAAGAAGAAAATGCAGCTCCCCATAGAACATTCCCTGAAAGAGAGAGAGAGAAAAAAAATGCTTTCAGACAATTGCCTTGAGAAATGCAAGGGAGGGAGATTATCCAGCCTCCCCCAGATCCATGCTGCGGGAAGACAAAGGGTTGCTAGCTGTGCTTCCAAATATATTTTGCCACATCCTGGTTCCATCTGCTGAACAAAGTCCAAAGCAGCAGTGATAAACATGGACAACATATATCAGTCTTGACTCAAGTATCTGGAACTCAGACATGATCCTTCCCTGAAAAGAAAGCAACTTTTCTTGCTTGAGCGAACCAAATCACGAGCTTTTATTTCCCCCTTCCATGACTCAGAGGACAGTTCTAAAAACATATGATTTTCCAAAGTAATTCAGATGCTAGGAAGCCATCAGGAGAGCACCTATAGAGTGTATGCCTGCAGCATGACTTACATCCATTGTAAATGACACATATCGCGTCCAGGGTCTGCCACAATCTGCTCCACAACAGCACGATGTGCACCAACACCTCTGAATGCTGCAATGAGGCTGGTTTTCCCAGAAAATATTGCCAAGCTCACAGATTCTGAAAAGTTTGGTGCCACCAAACTCCCCACTTGCTAAAGGGTTGATACCAAACACTTTCCTTCAAATGATGCTCGTAAGCAGATGTGATTTGTAACCAGATGTGATTCAGCAGATGTGATTTGAAAACAGATGTGATCCATAGCCAGGGTGATGTTGTAGTCTTCTTAATGACTTAATTTGCAACAAAACCTATACATCCACTTGTTCCTGGTAATAGGGGAACAGGGTGTGCAGATAATGCCAATGCAGCACAAAAGCTGTGGAAGTAGGAGCTGCTCTTTAAAACTCACTGATACTGGTGCATTTCTGACCTCTTCATGACTTTGCTTTATTTAAACAGTGGTCCTATTGAAACATGTTTCCTTGTTTTACATAGTTTTTTGAACTTATTTGGATTCTGACTTAATCTGGACCACTGCAGCGGTCTTTGTTGCAGTGAGAGACACCACTGCCCCTGGTATGCCTGCAGCTGTGCACTGAAGGCTGAAAACTGACCGATGGGGCTCAGATGCCCAAAAAGCATGGATAACCCATCTCCCTGTGTTGTGCAAAGGGGTTTGAAGGCTGATGAACGAAAAAGAAGCTTGTTGCCTGGCTGAAGTGGTGCCAAACCAGTCAGTTCACCACAATTTCTAGCAACACAGGGGGCTGTGTATGGAAAGGGCTCTCAGGCTGCTGTGGGATGCTCTGAGACAGGCAACATACCTGTGAGTCGCCAGCACTCGACATCTGAATCATCCAGTCTGGAGTGCAAAGTGCGGAGACCTGGTAAATAAGTGTCTGAACCTGTTAAAATGTTAATCAAACATGACAAGCTTGAGGTGTTACAGGATGCTCTAATAAGAGTGAGGATGTGTGAGATGCTTTCATAAATATGCAGCAGTCTGCCAGCTGGTTTGTACCCTCCTTGCAGACTACATAGGACTGTATAGCCCACATATTTTTCTTTGGATGTATTGGCCTTCCTCCTTGGTCAGTAACATTTATTTTTACCTGTTGCAAAACTGAGTCCCACGTAAATAGTTGAGGGATTACTGTTTAACCGGGAACCACATATACCACCACCAGGTCAAATAAAACACCGGTACAACCATTAAGATTTTTTAATTTTTAACATCCTTATTTCCAGAGTGTTTCTCAGAAGCTCAGGTGAGCGGCTCTGTGCCGCTGGCCCTCTGCAGCTGCTCTGGGCTGGAGCCAAAGAAACTTGAAACAACTTGGAAGGTTTCCATTAATTAACTTCACTGGATTAAGTCCTCTAAAAGGAAAATACTGACCATTTCTGGTGAGCAAGAAGGCTTTCTGAGATGGCTCTGCCACTGCCTAATTAAGAGGTGAAAAAATCCACTGTGGCGACCATACATCCTGAACGCTATGAAAATTATTTTTCCACTGGAAGTACCATCCAAACACCTGAGTCATGACACACGTTTTCTATCCTTATCTTGGCTTCTTCAGAGAGAAGATCTTCTTTCCGCTTCTTGCATCAAACCTGAAGGCAGCCAACAGGCTCCCATTGCTTACTCTGTTCTTAATGGCTGTGAAGAGCCTCTAGGACATCAAGGAATCAGACAGACTCAGCTGAATTTCTAATTGCTTTTTAAAATTTCGTCTGTTGCCAACACCTGAAGGAAAAAAGGCATAACAGCTACCATGGCAGAACAACCACTTCCAAACACTTTGGTGTTAGAGCAATACCGAAGTCCAAAACACCAGTCTCAGTGCAACTTTCAGGATAACAACTGAAGCTGGGAGGATCTGAAGGTATCAAATCAATAAGAATTTATTTTTTCTTACACCAGACAAATGGACTGGCTGTGCCAACACTTGCAGTCCCTCCTGATAAAGAAAGGTTTTCCTATACTGAATGTAAGGAGAAAAGTTCAGCAAGGCTTTTCCACACATACAGAGGCAAGGTCTTCATCTGTGCAAGTGCAGCTAGCACAGAAGTTGTCCTCAAATATAATCCTCAGGTGGACAACGAGGGTAAAGCACTTGGCCAGGCTGTTGTGAATGGACTCTGGAGGAATACATGATTCCACAGGAATTATCTCACAAGCTCCTATAGAAGTCTATTAGATGTGTTTCAAAGTGAGGGGTCTGTAGATATGACTAACATAAGGAGACTTGCTACAAACAGTTGAGTCTGAAGGCCACTGCCAGCATTTAAACGAAGCTGCAATTACGATGCAAAGCCTTGGCTATAGATGCCTCAATTTATAAGTAATGAATTTGCGAGTTTATTCAGGTTAAAAAAGCATCCATTAAAAATGGAAATCCAATGCAAAGCAGTGAAGCAAATTGCTAGCAATATAGAGAAAAGATAAACAATAATAATAAATTACTTCAGCTTATAGATAAGGAAGCTATGAGAAAGTCAGAGAGACTATTCATCTGTAAATGGCGCAGTGAAAGAAGATAATGGGCCTAAATTCTGCTTCTGTAAAACTCTCACTGACTTCACTGATTAGGAAGGAGTTGTTTAAAAATCAGCAGAAAGGGTTCTGATTTGATCTGGAAAACGATGTGAACGTTGCTCAATGGACTAACCAGAAAAGCCTTTTATTTTCACTATTTATAAAGTGCTGCCTGTGGCAAAGATTCCTGGTGCTACTCTAAGAGGCTGCACAAATTGTAATGGTGAAGGACTGAGGAGGATATGCTAGAAGGAAAGCTGCTTGCAATTTTGGATAGCCTGATTTGCTTCGTTTCAAATCAGAAGAGGATTTGTCCCCCGTTTCCACAGCTCAGCCTGAGATCAGAGCAGTAAGTGGTGCTCCTGGCTTATGTATCAGTGTCTGCAAAAAAAAGGATTTGACCATCGACTTGCCTTTGTCATTTTGGGTTTGTGTTTTTCCCTTGCACTTGGGCTTCCTCAGCTGCGGTGCTTACATTTTGCTGACAGCTTTAACTTTCATTTGTCACTTAGCTGTGCATGAGGACTCAGAAGGTGCACACAGATTGTAGTCCTGGCTTGATTTATGGCACCTTCTGCAGGCATCCAGGTGCTCCAGCGAGCAATACCGATGTGCAGAGATCACAGAATTCAGCAGACTCCAGCAGCCACCTCCGGAGGGACACATGGCTGGCGATAGTACAGCTCCAGCAGCTGGAGGGAGGAGATTTTAAATTGTCTTTTGGGTAGGATCTATCTTAATTCACCTTGGGACGTATTTTCAAGTTATGTCAGGGTCAACTAAACCATGTAGGTGGTTTTGTACATATGTCTGTCAGTAAGCACCTTTCTAGAAGAAGCGGCAGAGGAATTTATGTAGGGATCCTAATGTCATTCATTACTGTGGCCAAGGCGCAACATGACCCAGATTCCCACATTCATAGAAGTGCAGAGTGCTCCGATCTGACACCTCTAATTTTGAGATATTCTGCTTCAGCTCAAGCTGCCAATTCCATCTGCGAGCTGCTGGGTTTGGGCCCGTATCTGAGCAAGATTCAAGGAGTAACACATGCTACTTCTGACAGCGGACAGGTCGTTGGGTATGGAGGTCATTTGAAAGAGAGGAGCTGATCTCCCAGCACAAAAGTCTTCACGGAGCAGACTGGACACAAACGCGGGCATTCCCCCCATCCTGTTCAAAATCCCCTTAATTCTTCATGTCAGCTACATCAAAGTTGCATAAATGGAAAACCTTGGGAAGTACTTAATAGGTCTAAAAAGATGGAACAGCAGATAGCACGTGTTCCAGCAGCTCTTGAAGACCATCTCCAGACACAAACTTTTGCTCTCACCTTGCACTAGAGGAAAACGTACTGGTACTGCCAAATCAATAACCTTTTTGCTTATGCTTCATTTTTACCCGTGACCAGAGCTGGCCTGACCTCACTTCTCTTTTGACCCACCGAATTGAATTGCTCTTAATTTTTTTTTTAGACAGTCCCCAAAAGCATTGGATTGGTACCTCACTGATGCAAATGTAGAAGCAAGCAGATAATTCAGTTTGATCTGGTCACAGACTGAGTTATGACTGGAGGCTACCTATGAATCACTTTTAGTGCAAAAAAAATATATTCTCAAGAAATCCAGCAGCTTCTAGCTGGTAATAACTTGAGATTCCATGTGAAAACTTGTCCCAGGCAACTCGACATTTTCCTCAAACACTCAATTTACGGTTTAAAAATAATTTTCTTTGTGCATGTTCATTTCTGCATATCAAGCACCAAATATTTCAGTGAACAACCACTGGCAAAGGAAGTCCATAGAAACAACCGATAACTGGAATAATTTCTGGAAAATTAATTTTGCGGTCATACATGCAGAACTGGAAGAAAGTTTTCTCTGTTAGGATGCAAATCATCGAAGCTCTAGCGTGTGTCCAGCTCCAAGCTGGAAATTCAGTAACCCTGGGCTGGGGCCACAAAAGCCTTGGCACAGGGACGGTCTTCAGGTGGAGTTTGGATGTGTTAAGGGGACGATGCAGCTGCTGCAATGGAAGAGAGGAGGATGTCCCCCTTGGATTCAAAGGCACATGTACAGACCTACTAGCAGCAATCAGAATACCCTTTGGACATTGCTCCCTTTAACGCCCACATAAGACAAGAAGACAAGTTCATTTCCAGGTCAGTGCCCAAAGGCAACAGTCAGGCTGAAATCCCAGGTTCCCTCCTCCTACACGTTTCTTGCTGTTGCTTACATTGCAAACGCCTTCAGGCTTGCAGCTTGTATATATGTCAGGGGCTCTGCCTGGTACTGCTGATCACAGCAGTGATACGCAATTTAAACTATGAGAGGGTTTTTTTCTTTTTTCTTTTTTTTTTTTCAATTTGTGTGAATTTCCTTTGATGCTTAAATAACAGAAAAACAGCAAAACAAAACAAGGTGCTCATCTGAGTTACTCAGGAGAACACTGTAAACTACTCTAGGCTGTCATATACCGTTGCAATTAGTTGCTTTTAGAATTATATTATCTATTTTTATCTGTTACTTACGGTGCATACTATATTTATTGTGTTGAACATGTTATGCCTGATAGACTACCGCAGATTTCTTGGTATGTTATTGTCTAGATGCTGTTGCTACACCCATTTTTGAAATCTGGAGACAAACCAATTGGATTCTGACGTTCATTTATCTTCTTAGAGCGAATCTTTTTGTCTGGTAGATATGTAGGACTCCGAAAGAGATGTTACACCACATCATGCTAATCCTCCTTAGTTCATGGATTACTGACCTAATGCGCAATGACAGCCCTTTCCGAGCCACCGTCTCGCTCTGCTTTAATGTCCTGTCACACGTGTGCCAAAGTGCACAACCTCTGCACACCAAACCCACTGTGCCTCCCCTCAGAAACACCCAAACCCAAGCTGTTCTGGTGCAAAGATCAAATTGTACCTACTGCTGAGACAGCTCAGAAAGCTCCCCTTACCTGGAGAAGGATGCATGTCCCCCTGGGAGAGCAACTCTCTTTCCCTAAAAGCTCTCAAAAAAGATGTGGTTTCCAGAAGAAATTCAGGCTGGCCGCTAGCTCTGTCTTGTGGCAATGCAGATGTGCCCGAAAAGCGGAGGTTTGCCCCTCGCTGGGCTGTACAGAGCTATTCTCAAGGCTGTGTTAGCCTCAAGAGCCACAAGTTCACTCCCTGGCTCCAGCTTCCCATCACGCCCGCTCAGCCCTGCTCACATAGAAAAGAAACAGCAGAACAAGGAAATCACTCTTTTCCCTTCCCAAATATCTAGAAAATTAATACAAATCCACCACAGGTGGGTCTTGGAAAGTGGAAGAAAAAGCCATGGGGAAACACAGAAATTTTCCAAATTCATGGACAGTTGTATTATCCGAGATGTTCTGTTGTCTTTGTACGCAGTGTGTATGAGAGTCATGGGAATTTGAAATGGGCTGTATAATAGAAAAAGACATATTTTTTTAGTGATAATACATCAGCCTTAGAAGTGAATGGGACTATGTAACAACACTTTCTCTCATTCATAATTTTAATATGTTGCAATGCCTACATTTTACTCTATCTGGCTACAAGCTTCTAAAGTATATGTTTATAAATCCCTGAGACGAAAGACATAAAATGAAACAAATGACAGCTTTGAATTATAGCTTTGTTGAACATTGTCATAATAAATTCTCTCCTCGCCTAAAAGAGCGATGAGGGATCCCCTCTGTACCACACCATGTTTTCACAAGTCAAATAGAGCCGCTTGTTCGATTTATGGCTTGCTGTGGGGCTGAAAGTCTCCACACATACTACATGAATTCAGCTGAACATGATACAAACCCACCTGGCTAATATCATCTTTCTAGATAATTTAGGCTGGGACTTTCTGAGCTGTGCAAGGGCTTTTGCTACCCAAGTCAGAGGAACCGATGTATCTAAATTCTCTGGGCAGTATGTCAAGCCATAATCTTTTAGAGGTATTGCTCTACAGCTCGTTTCTACAGCTATAATTGCAAGAGGAAGGGATGCTGAAATGATAGTCAAAACAATGCTTTCCTAGGAAAGATTAGCCATTTTCAACACCACGGTCATTATCAGAGTTTTAATTTATATTAATCACCAATTCCCTGCTTTAGCTGGATTTGCTGTTGCTACAAAAGGGGATGACAATTTAAAAAACTCCCTCTGAAACATCTGGTTGGTGTGCACAGCTTTGCTTTGAACAAGATTTCCAGTGAGAAATGAATCCATTTAGACACAATGGCTACACATTTTGCCATATCTTTATTGCACTTGTACCACGTTGCAAACAATTCCACAAAAATGCTGCAAAAGTAAGCCTAGAGCTGCTGAAAGCAGCTTTTTACCCATATATGTATATATTTACACAAAACTATCAAAAGCAAAGTTGAAAAGTAGCCGCTCAGCTATGATAGTCTAAAAAGATAAGAGCTGCCACCTCCTTATGGACAAATAGTACAACTCGTCATTTTACATCACTTTGTAAAACCAACATTCAAGTATTCCTGTCAATGCACAATTAGTGAAATTCCCTTCCGGTAACCACTGTATTTATTATTATTATTATAATTATTATTATTTTTTGCCTTTAAAAGTTCATAATGCCTTAACCCTTTAAATGCTGAGTAGCTGGGGGAAAAAAGCATTCAATATAAATAAGATACAGTGGATTAGAGCACTTCAAGGGTTAACACAAAATAGTAAGTGGACTGTCACCACAAATAAAGTGTGAGTCACAAAACCATGTCAACCCTCTTAGTTAAATTTGGTAGGTAGATCTGGGGTTTCATAGATATACCATATATAAATACAAAATATTAAGTAAAGGCCTCCTTTCTATACAAAAAGGACAGGAGGTGTTTTGCTATCAGACTGTTGTCTGTCAATGATCTGAGTATTTTCTGAATCTTTTCATAATCTCTCTTTAGGAACTAATGAAAAGCATCACATTAGACTTATTTTTCTTAATGAACTAATCCTTTGCAGAGTCTATACTTTACCTACTTTGGGAACAATTATATCTCATTTCTGAATTCACTGAATTCACAAAGTGGCATACACAGTCTTTTGCAAGACTTATTTTATTTTTTTTTTTTTTTTGTCTTTGAATCTTCTTTACTTGGCTGGTAAAAACGTAGTCTTGCGATTTCACTACCTCTCGGTCGTAACAGTGTTAACATCAGTGTTAAAGTCATTTTCGACCACATTGTCATAACCATCCTTTTCTATACAGTCACTAACAGCCTTGAGGACAATCCGCAGCCGCCTGTCCATCGCCTCCAAGTGAGGCTGGTAGAGAATGGGAGCTATTTTGTCTTTTAGTAAAGATTCCTTCATCAAGAGGCTGAGTTTGTATTCCTCCTTGGCTAACAACTGTAATCGCAGATAGGTAGACTTCCTTATTCTGAGAGAAAAAGGAGAAAAAAAAAATGCAAATCAGTATTTTAATCGCTATTGATTTTGACAGGGCTAAAAGGCTTATGGTCAGCATAGCGAGAACAGCATAAAAACCTCATTATGTGATCTGAAATGCTGCGAACCAGGTGGTGTCACAGTCCTAATGAGCAGCTGGCATTGTCACCCGGCCAGTGATCTTTGGGAACCCTTAGAGGTGGAGAGGTTTCGGAGCACAGCTCTCCTGTGCAGCCTTCGTGTTCCTCGGCTGGGTAAGGCACCAATTGGACCCGGTACAGCATTCAGGGGGTGACATCCACCCTGGCAGTGACACATGATGCATGTGGCTTTGTGCTGGGTGCAGTTGGTGACCACAGCAGCTCCTGCCAGCTCACCCTGCAGGGACGCCCAGAGCCCTGCGGACACGGGGCTCACCCTGTGTGCTCCTCTGCAAGACTCAAACTCCAAATATCACCCATCCTCTCTGAAAATATGGGTCACGGGCACTACGGAAAGCCATTGTGAAGCACTTGAATGAGCTAGCAGTTTTGCCGTGTCTGTGAAATACATATCTTCTCTTCATAAAGCTTCTCTCACAACAGCTCACAGCCACGCAGGGTCCCGATCTCAACAAAACAACAGTGCGAGCTTGGGTCAGGCTCCCTGTGCAGGGTCACAACATCTCCTTCTCTCCATAGCATGCAATAAAAGATTAATTTCAACATTTCAGTCCTATTAGTGGAAACAACTGTATAAAATGGAAAACGACTCCAAAGATGAAACATACCTGCAGCACTGGTTTAAAGGCACCAATATGGAAAGTTCGTCGTGGGAGTATTTTCCAAACCTATTTAAAGGAAAAACCAAGAACATGACAAAGGCTGTTTTAAAGACTTTTTTTTTTTCCCCAGAAAAATTATTAAAGGTATTTACCCTCTTCCATTATCCAAGTGAATAATAAAAGTTTCATTTCCAAACTTCTCAAAGGTCTCGTAGTGATGTCGATCCATGTTACCTTTGGAATAAAGAGAAAAAGATTCCTTTGTGAAAAATCAGTACCTCTCACCGCTCTGAGAGTTTATAGGGCAAGCAGCACTGAATATTACTGCAGGTTGAAACCAGTGTGCCAGTAATGAACAGTCCTTGCAAGTGTATGCAGGAGCCATACGTTACAATGGTAAGGCACTCACTAAAGCAAACTGTGAAGCCCTTAACTGCTACTAAGGAGACTGGCCTGACCTGACCTGTATTCATCATCACTCTGCATTTCTGAACGTCTTTGTTCTTTTAATCGGCACTGATGGGAATACATAACCATGTAAATCTGCATTTTCTCATAATCATCTAGAACAGCACATGAAGTAAAAGCAGCTTCAACCACGCTTTAGCAAACTGCTGAGCTACGCAGAGCGGTGCAGAAAGAAGTGGTTTTTATTCTAATTAAATGTTGCATTTAATGTTTGAAAGAGATGAAACATACCCATTAGGAAATCAAAAACTGTCATATCCATGATATCCAGAATTCTGGTCCCACTGTCATACGGGGGTGTTTGTTTAACCTCTTCACAATAATCTGGATCAACTTCCCATCTGGAAAAGACAATATTTTGATATTTTATGTGACATACAAAGCTTACTGAGTATTAAAAAAAAAAAAAGTTATTTTTCAAAGATCTAGTTGCATCACATTCAATTGAGGGCAGGGTCAGGTGGAAGGCAGCAAATTCTTCAGGTTGTTTCCAGTAATGCAGGCAACTGATAAAGATTGTGATCGATGAAAAAGAAAGAAAATCACAAGATTGAAAACTATCTGGCTAATAGCTTCAAGATTCAGGAGATCAGCTGCACCATCAGTCATATGATGAAAACATCTGAGACTTGTTTAGGGCTGCTGATAGCCGTGAATCTTTCTCTGAGAGGACTTATGTCTTGTTGCAACCTGTGGTCCTATTGCAGCCTGTCAAAGCCACTGGAGGCATCTGTCCCACGAGGGATCTATGCCATTGAAGGTCCTTTTGGGTTCAGGACCACGAGCTGGAGCTCCTTGCAAGTGTAAGTACTCTGTCCCCTCTCAGGAGCTGGACCCACTGAAGAAATGTAGATGCCCTCCTAAGCCTCAATGCTTTAGGTCAGGCAGGGGCCGTAACTGCTGCACTGTTTTATTTTCTTATTGCCCTTTGCAGCTGCTGAACCCTTTGCTCACCACTACTCACTCTGCTTTCTTGCGCTTGTGGTAGGAACGTCTCCAAGGGTTTCTCCAGGTTTTCCTTTTAGCTAAAGACAAATCAGGTAGGAAAGCAGCCAGAGACCCTTCGATTTGATCCGGTTTTCCACACAGGGCGTGCTCTGTTGAGCAGTAGTAGGAGCATTCCCCATAGAAGCAGATGTTGTTGGCTGGCAAATAAAGGAAAAGAGTTTTAAACCTACCTTTAAATTAGTGTCCAAGAATTCATAAAAATCACTGATGTGTGTACGAGCAGAAATAAATCACAGACCCAAAATCCTGTTACCACGCATAGTTTTCTTCCACTGAAACCACTAGAAAGACATTCATTTCAGTTACTGGGATCATACCCTATGCTGAGCTCTCTGTGACTATTTCCAGTCTATTTATATTAAAAAAAACACAACAAATTTTATTATTATTTTTAATCTTTTCCCTTCTCCATTCATTTTCCCAGACTGATATACATTGGGGATATATTTGTTACCCCAGGCTGGAAGCCCAAATGCCATAGCTGAACAAGTGGCATGTGCCCAAAATTAAGTCACCTTTCATAATCTTGGCTCATTTCCTTAAGAACAGACAACAGCATTTCATTCATTTACTTGCTGGTACGAGAAGAACTGGCAGTTTTACTAAGGAGAGTTATTTAACATGAAGACTCACGTGGGGGTGTATGTGGAAGGTGGAAATGGCAGAGATGCAAGTCTGTCAGCACACATCCCAAACACAAAATTCTTCCTCCACACATCACATTACTCCAACAACCACAAAAAAAAACCCCAAAACAAAAAAAACCTGAAAAAAACTCACCCTGCAGTAGGTTTTGGAATGTGTGTTACCTTAAAACCTCTCCAAAGCTGCCACAATATATTTCTGTACCAACACGAACACCCACCTCTTTACAAGAATCCCCTTCCCACATGAATTCATGGGAGGTGGAAGAGAGCAGCTCATCCACAAGTTCCCACCAACACTGGACTACGAACAGGAATAGGAACACACTGCTGATCTTGTTGGTGTGCTACGACTCTTTTGACATCGCTTTATGCACATAAAACATCATTAGATGAAGGCTGTGCCCTTTCTTTATGGTCATGCATGAAGCCGAGAAGTCACATCAAGCCTTCTCATGTTTTTGATCGTACTAATTAGCTGAACTATCTGGGACCTACTACCAACCACGGAATCACACCAAATAATTCATCTATGAGGTTACGTGTTACTACTTGATAGTCTGTCTCAGCTCTTCATTCCAAGCCTCTAATGATGGCCATCAGACTTCTCCATTAAGTTGTGATTACTTTACTCTGGAGACACTTTTTGAAGCCCTAGCCCTCTGCTGTGACTGCTTCATAAGGGCCACCCATCTATCTGTGCTTAGGAACAGCTCCAACCCAAACTGTATATTTACATTCACAGCATTGGCTCATACCAGTTAAATACATCCTGACATAGTCCAGAAATATTTACCCTGTGGTCAAAAACCTCACTGATGATTACTGAAAGAAAAGTACTTAAGGGAAGAGAAAATAAATAACAGAAATTAAGAAAGGAAGGAAGGGAACACTCGGCATGTATATACTTCTAATTTTGTAATTCAAACTGTTTTGTCAGACAGAATATCCTTTCTTAAAATAATTTCAAGAGTTTTTTCTTACCTGGAAGGCATACTTAGTCCCTTAACATTTCAATTAAAGGAACAGTAGTTTGAGACCTCCCATGAGCTAAGAAGTGACCACATCCTTGGCCAGTAAGCCACTCAGCTTGGCTATTTCCCATGCTGAGAGTGAAGTTTTGAAAACCTTTTCACAAATTGCATGGGAAATGAGCAATCACAGTTAGGGAATGGACTCTGGAGGCCTCTAGTCCAAGCTACACCTTCAGGCAGCTTCTCTGGGTTAAAAAAACCTGAAACCATCAGCTTCTCCTTGTACACCAGATGAACCAGCTCTAAGATCATCTCAGTGGCCCTTCTTCAGATTCACTCATTTCATTAGTCTAAAACCAAGCGTAAAGTCAACATCTAGACAAACCCAACCTAACGCAAGCCCCGGGCGTGCTGCCCTGCAGTCTGTAACCTCTCAGGCATTTCCTTTTCAAAAATGCTGTCGCATTACGGACTTGGCATAGCTTTTGCATGGCTAACACAGGTGCCTCAACTTTGCTTTTGATCATTTTGGCAAAACCGGGAGGGCTTCACGCCTCTCTGTGAACCTCTTCCATAATTCAGGATGAAAGTGAAGAGCTGTCCAAGCACCTGTGGGCAGCGCTGCTGGCTGCAGATGGCTTGCGAATGGGGAGATCATATGGGGCCGTTAGGAACGTTGGGATATTCCCAGTCAACAAAAACTGGGGAGAAACATCTGTGATTTACACCCTTAGAAGAAACTATTGCAGACAAAATATTTCAAAGGGTTCCAGGCTGCCAACAGAGATGATTTACAAGAAATCACATACAGACGCTGCTCGCTGCGGGTTAGCGCGGAAGAGTGAAGAGACATGAAGAGATCTCTTATTTCCCGGGCGCCTGCTGCCTCGGTGGGGAGGCAGAGCTCTCCCCGCGCTGCAGTGAGGGTTTGTGTTTCCACCGTGCTGAAGCTGCAGCGGGGCTCATGCTTCAGTTCAGCTGTGTCAGCATCACCTGCTCGTCTGTGGAGGGAGGGAACCCACGTAGATTTATCTTGATCGCCTGAGATGATTTATCTTTGAGTTTCTACGACCTGACTTCCACCCGGCAGCGGGAAGCCGATGCTCAGTTATCTGCCGTCGTAACGGTTTTGTAAAGAGCAAAAGGCCCAACAATGCCCCTACCACGCTGTCGCAGCCTCTGCTGCTCACTATGTAAATCTGACCTTTCAAAAAAGGAATTAAACACAGCATTTTGCACAGTGGGAAGATAAATACTGTGTTTAACAGTTTGCTTCTGAATTTAACTTTGGGAACAATGAAACTCTTCTCCGTATTGTCAACGAAAGCAACTGGGACTAATCATTTGACAGTAATCACACATTTGTATCCAGATAAATCTTCAGGAAAGCTCGGGGGCTCTGCTAGCGATGGCATTCGCTGCTGCAGGGACACAGCTAGGACGATGCTGCCAGCACCACACCAGCTCTTCATCCCTGCTCCTGCCGGGCTCCTCCAGCTATTGATTTTCACACAGAGCCCCCACTGCCTGCAACAGGAGTCCAGTCCTCCAAGCGATGGCAGGATGCATCCTGTCATTAAGACAGCAAACTCGTGCTAACACCACAAGTGTATTTCTCGGTGAGAAGTTACTTTCCATGGCAAAGCTTTTTCTGCCAGCTCTTGTTCTCCCTGTGGGCTCAGACCTGTGGTACATAACCTCCATAGCTCCTGCCCAGATTCTGGGGTAGTGGAGGCGAAAGGATGCTGTATCTCAAGTTACTATTAAAGAAATTAACTGCTTTGATTGATACAGAATAGACATCCTGATACGTCTACCCTAGTTCCTATATACAGGTAGTGAAATGAGGCAGCCTGAATTATCCAGGGAAACATCTTTTAAGCTTTCTTAAAAACGCAGGGAAAAAAAAGAAACCAAATATAGAAAAACACAGTTCTCATTTAAGACTTCGAGGTGCAGCAGCAAGCCGCTTTGAAACCTAAGTAGGTGACCCACATTCTGCACAGCAGGCTGGGGGTGAATTTCCAGCTAGAGACACAAGCCCAGCGCTTCACCAGCAACTCCTTGCTAAGAGCAGGGTTTGGCCTTTCGAAGGCATAAATAAGACGGAAAGGGGAGATAAGATCTAACTGGAGTGTGGTCCTTCTCCCATGAAAATTTCCCAGCCCATATGTTCCTCTTTCACATGATACAGGTGTTTCTGTACAGACCTCCATCCCTAAATGCACCTGCAAAAGAAGCAACTGCCAGGAATTTGTGCTCCTGCAGAGTGGGTAGAAACAGCAACAGCAGCAGTGCTGGCGAAACAGAGAAGGAAGGATGTTTATACATTCTGAAATGTTCAAATGCTGCGAATTTGCACCACGCAAGCTCTGTCTTCATTAAAAACCAAAACTGTTTCTTCAAAGCACTAGAGACAAGAGAATCCCGAGTGGTGCTACAAATGTCTGATTTTTGTTATCTGAGGATGAATGGATAAAATTTGTAATGAAATCCATGCAAAAATCATGGTCTGGTGATCGAAACTCCAACTAATTACAACAATTAAGAACCAGAGTGTCTGTGTACTCATCTGCACACTTTTTGTGCGTCATCCTGAGAGCTAAACAACAATTCTCAGGAAGACAACGGAACAAGTAGAGATATCTTAAAGCAAGTTGCTTGGCAGAGCAATTCTTTTATTGAGATTTGCATGACTGTTAATAGAGGACATTTAGCAAGCCTATACAATTGGAGTACTGGAAAGAACCCTGAACATTTACTAAAGCAATGCATGAAAAGATCTTTCACCTGCTCAAAATAATAGCTTATTCAGAATCGCTATTGTTTGCTGAGAGGGGAAAAAAGAATCCATAATCCCTCGGAACTGGTGAATATGAACAAAAACATAGTGCTTACTAGCTATGTAACATGGATTTCTTTAAGCTGCTGCCTCAATTACTTCCAAAACGAAGGCTGACATCATTAATATGTCTCTTTTCTCCTAGCAAATTAACATTCATTTGTAAGAAGAGCAGGGCTGCTGCAGTCTGCCCTACTGCAAAGGATGTAAAATTAATTTAAATAATTACTGACCTAATTCCATTTCTCATGTTTAGTCCAAACCGCCTGGAAGTGCACTTCTCTGCAATCTGCTTTCTCTCTGCACGCAGCCTAATGCATCGACGAACCTGTCTGCTCGCAGCCATTTTCACTGGCCCGTGGAAGAAGGGATGCCGCTCCGCAGCATGACCTGAATCTACATCTGCCTGCAGCTTCTTGGCACTAAGAGGCCCTGATTTCCATGCCTGATGGGACAAGGGAGATGGCCCAGGTGTGGAAATGCAGTGAGGTTTCTTCCAACACATCCCCACACTGGTCCAGTGAATACTACAGCGTATTGATGAGCATCGCCAATATTTACCCTCTGAGCGTTTCCCCTGCAAGCAGCAGGCTCCCAGCCTGAGGGGGGGAGATTTGTATAAAATCAATTACATTTAGTGCTCGTTTAATGTTAAGAGATGTATATGGGTGCATGGAGAGGGATACATTGCCAGCACACACAATGTGTCCCCATGACCATTGTCGCTGAGCACTGCTGGGGATGGAGTTGCAGAGACACAGCCACCTGAAAGGGACTCTCTGAGGGAAATCGGTAGCTTAATACAGGTACACAGATGGCAAGCACTGGTTCTTCCAAGTATCTGTATGTCACACCACAATTTCTCAGCTTTTTAGCCAGTTCTCCCTCAAAACCAACTGAACTTGTTGCTCCCATCTGCCAAAGGGACAAGTCAGCCTCTTCCAGTCTCCCCCAGGTCCCGCTCCATCCTCACCTCACCAGCTCATCCCAGCACCCTCCTCTTTTCACTTTTCTACCCTCCATTTGCTGCTTGAGCTGCCTGCCAGGTTTGTGAATTTGTTTCTAAATACTTCATTTAGGACCTTTATTACTTTTTCATTATGCATTAATTAACGCTTGCCTTTTAAGGTTGGTATGAAATACAAGACAGAGGTTGGGCATATGCTAATGAGAATCAGAATCCAACTAATTAAACTGGGGACTTCTGGGAAGAGCTCTGACAAGTAACCAACGTGATTTAAGCAAAGGGTATTGATTTAAGAAATGTAAAATTGAAAGAAAAATTAATTGCTTAAGCATTTTATTCTCCAGAAAAGCCTGATTCATAGTCATCAAATATTTTAATTGAATTTATCTGAGGCCTCTAAATAAATTTGAATAAAGGATTATGCTTGGATCATCCCTTGGATGTCTGGAGTTTCATAATGACAAGATAAAGATCTTCATTCAAACCAGCAGCCTTAACTCTGCATTGCCATGCTCTGGCTGCTGTAAGCTGCTGAATACTTGAGCACAGTTTTGTAATTCTCAGAAATCACTCAAGTTCACTCTTAAGCCCTGATACATAACCTGGGAAGACTAAAAAGGAAGCAAACCTACTAATCTGTGTATTACTTGCTAAAACAGGAATAAAATGGCTTATATTTCCAAACAGCCAAAGGACCTTGTGCACACAAACAGTCACAAGATTTTTTGCCACCCTTTGTGTGTGATTGTTTGTCTATAAAAAAATCAAGCAAAAAAAAAAAAGCAGACAGAGAGAGAGAGGGAAGGGAAAGACAGTGACTGAGGCACAAACGCCAAGCTGGAGCACGAAGAAATGTCTGCACATCAGGTTTGGTGAGCACTGTCACCATGTACCGTCACCACTGTCACCGCGACTGTACACATAAAATTGGAGTGCTCATAATAACATGGGGTAAGATGAAACCCCTTGTAATTATGTAATGTATTTTACAAGTGAAGTGACAGGCATAAATAACTGTCTGCTCAACTGTGTCCTACAGAGCTGAACATCAATACGAAGCTAAAAATAACAGCCGTAATAATGACTTTATTGGTGATCACACAAGTGTGATAAACATTTTAAGAGAGAAAGCTCTGCAATGACAATGCTCTGGTTTCTAGCTAACAGCAATAAATTAGTTACATTGGGAGAAACTGTAATTAAGTCTTTGGATCTTGACTTCAGGGACTGGGATAAACAGCTTCTGGCCAATCACACACAGAGCGAGGGAGAGATCTCGGGAGAGTTCTGCTCCAGATTGCCTGTTACACAAGTCACAGCCTGAGTTCAGCAAAGCACATTCGCACGCAGCTGAAATAATATGCATTAAGCTCACTGGAACATAGCTACACGCTTTAAACCGAATGCTTCCCTATATATTCTTTCTCTAAGAACACACTTAAGCATGTATTTTTGTGCCTTTACTCAGAGCCTTAATTTCTCAGCATCCCAGATGCTAAACAGAGATGACAGCACTTTCTCCCACCCTTTGCACATCTTTACCTATTCCAGTTGTATATTCTGGTGAGCAGGGCAGGGTTTTACTCTGTTTTTATAAAATTCGCACCCTGTGGAGCTCCATCCTGGGCTGGGGCCACCAGATGATGTGAAAGAGTAAAGATTAATAGCAAGTGGTATCAGTTCCTGGGGTCAGCCCTCAAAGCAAGAACAAGGACTGGGAACAATTCAGGTCACTTCTACTCTGGCCTCTGCCCACCAGAGAACTGGAGCTGGAAGCTGGATATGTTACACATCTCTTTGATTGATTTTTTTCAAACTCCTGTTGTAATAAAAACTGAAGTACACGACTTTGAGAAAATTAGGTTTTGGTCCTCCAGTCAAAACGGAGAAATAAATGCATCTGACCAACAGAAGTGACAGATCACATTGCAGTAGAAAAAAAAGTCTAAGCAACTAATGGGCTAAGGAATAAGGTTTTGGGTAAACTGAGAGCAACAGAAGAAATTGCTTTAGAAATTGCTCTGCGTAAAACATTTGTTGAATACATTGCTTTTGTGAACATAAAAGCCTGTCTCTGCGGATAATTTGTCAAGGGGAAAAGGCACTCAATTCAAAACAATAAAGTCTTCTTTGTAGGCTATGTCTCCACATTTATTTTTATTCAAAGGTCTTGAAGACAGTTCTATTATAAATATCTGAGCAATTAAGCAATCTACACATCGTTCCCCTAAGTACGTGTTCGGCGGGATAGAAATAATATAGTGTTATTTCTAAGACTACCTGGTGAGATGAAAAATGTTCTCCACAGTTTCTTGTCACGAGTAACATCTCGTATTTCTCTTGTCATGTTAACCAGTCTACCTGCAACTGGTGGCACACGACGGAAATCCAGGATCCTGGAAGAGAAAGAGATAGTTTATGTGAAGGATTAAAATATAATGATAGTGATAGGTTTTAGGAAGGTTCACCACACTCTGAAAGTACATTTATCTGTGGTTTTTAAGGCGTAAAAAGCCCATCAACTTTAAACTGGATAATCCTTTGTATAATATATTACAAAATACGTCCTGAATATGATCAGCTCTGACTTATGTACACAGTATGGAACAGATGCAAAATACAGAAGAGTATGGGGACACATTTTTCCATGAAAAAAACAAAGATACATGCAATTCCAGAAAGAAGACACAGTAGAAACTTATTTTTGACCTTGTGCTACTTCAGGCTTATAACATGCATTATGTATATATGACATGCGTTTTGCTCACCAATTTTTAGGGGACTCGAGGAATGGGATTTTAGCCTCTTTCTTCCATAAATGTAATCTAACATTTTTTTTTTTTCTGACAGTCTTAGTATTTGATTTATTTGCTTCTGCTTCTCTCTGTTGTAATACTCTTATACCAACCTAAACAACCTCCCTGAGACTAAAAATCTTTCCATGGACAACGCTGCATAAAGAGCCTTTCTCTACCCCAAACTCCACTGCCTTCGTAGATCATTGTGAACTCCCTATGAAGTATTTCTATTAGATACAGTAAAAGAATGAAGTCCCCATATAAAGCCTCCCTATAGGTGGAATTTTTTTGTCCACTATCTGCTGATAAGATTTTCTACACTGGGTCGCAACTGCTTTTTCTGCTTAGTGTGTGGATATTTAACATACCTCCCTGCAGGAACTCCAGTAATGTTTTTTCCTACAGCACCATCTGCTTAAAACGGCAATATAAAATATAAAGCAGACAGGATCAACACCAAGGTCAACAACAATAAAATACCGAAGATCCTTGAAGGATCTGATGAGGATGGCTCTTTAATGGCAAATCTGCCCCATGCCACCAGCTGATAGGTTCCCTCATCCTAACCATCAACCCAAAAGGCAGCAATACTATACGTACCCCCAAATAATTTATGGCCTCAAAGCTTCAAGCTTTTGAAAAGATGTTTCTTGGCACTTCGGGGGGTGTGAAAGATGCTTCGGTTCTAATTCGGTCTATGAAATGCCACGGTTTCTAGCCATACTGTTAATAATTCATCACTAGTTATTGACTAATCTGGGCAGGCTGAGAGGGCTGCTGTCCCTTCCCAGTCTTGGGGTATCCACCATACCCTGCACTAACTCTGCCTGGGGGGGCATTTCCAGCTAACAGGAGCATGGGATGACAACTAGCGTCCTCTCCTTCCTACGGCTTAAATATGCTCCTGTTATGGGACAGCCTCAGCTTTTTGCTGTGAAACCAGAACTCCCTCCCCATGCCAGTTATTCCTCTCCGAATACTTGCACGATTCCCCATGTCTCGCTCGGCTTTGCATGCCCTGGAGCTAATTGGGGTGAGCCAGACTCCCGTCACACTTACACGACACATTCACCAGGAGATGGGTCCTCTCCCATCTGCACTTCAAGATCACAGGGGAAATTCATTTCTCAGCTTCTCTTTCATATAATTTCTCTTTCTTTTTGAGAATTAGTTATTGCCAGGTTCCTTATTCTCAGAGCAAGTCACATTTCCTAATTATTCATCTACCTTTCATCATCTGTCATTTCATTTATTCATGGCATTTGCCCACCTTGTTCCATTTTCCCCTTTTTTAAAAGTAATTCAGTTACAGGGCTGGCCAAGTGCAGAAACTTTTCACAATATTTCCACTTTTCTTTCATTGCAAATCCATTTTACTTGCCTGTCCAAATGAAATGCTGCTATTTCTGCATTATGCCTTTCATAGTCTGAGAAATAAAAAAAGTCAGGTGGGGTTTCTTGTTCTCTGGTTTGTCTGCAAAGAAAAATAAGGAAAGTGTTTTAATGAAGGGTTAGCATTTCTAAGGAGCAGTACTTAATCATCAGCGTGTTATTCAGGAGTTCAGTATTGTTTGCTTAACGGAAGGCCTTTAGATACTTCATGTGTGCATTATTTGCCATGTAGCCTTCATTTTATCATCTTTTTTAAACTACTGTAAGAAAAGAAAAAAGAATTCAAGATTTGTGCATGCAGGCTGCTGTCATGAAACTATTCCACTCAAGACTCTCACTCTACTTAACCAGATCTGTTTTATCATTCTCAAACATTTCATTAGTGATAGCGCTGAAGACAATGTCGTTTCATTACATTATCATTAACTGTAATTTTGAAATTTCCAAAAGCAATAACATTTTTCTTTCATCTTTGGCAGCCATGCAGCTCCTATCTAAAATATGATTCTCCCTTTGCATTACTTAGAGCCAAAAGTGACATGTTTTTCTCATTTCAGAAGAAATGGGATCATTGCAGTTTGACGGCCACGACGCAGGTCATGTTTCAAAGAACATTAACCGTGCTCCAGAGAGGACGCAGAGTTTGTTGTTTCTTCAGTTTAAGAACCAATAAAAACTGTTGTTCTGATGGAAATAGAAAGGCTAAAGTTTCAACACTGAACTTCATGGAAAAGAGGAGCAAACCTCTCTCACTTTAGGCAATTTCCTGTCCTGATGGCTTTTGGATGGAGCACAAGTCAGGCAGTTGACCAGTACCATGTCTGGGCCACCCCTCAACCTGCATCAAGCCCTGTTTCAAAGTCTTAAATGGGAGATAAGCAATGCAAAGCTGTTCTGCAGAGCATCTGCAAGGGAGGACATCTCCCCAGAAGAGGAAAACAAAGCTCTTTCTCGTTCCCTGCTGTCAGCTTGTGTGTCACCCGGGCTACACACTGGCAATTAAAAAACAGCTTCTGCAGCTGGACCTTGTCACGTGAACCGCTTTGGGGTGGTGCTGGTGCAAGCATCAACTAATTATGGGGCTCATCTGGAACCTGAAGCTGTGTCCACCCACGCTCATTCCCACAAAGACCACCGTGACTATTGGGACCGGTATCTGCCTGCAAGCCCTCCTGTATCCACCTTGCTGAAGAAACCAGGTGAGTCTCATGTTTTTTTGGCTACATGAAGATTTTGCTATGCAACCAGCAGGGTCTGAAAGGCTGATATCCTCTCTCAGACATTCTTCTTTATATTAACATCTTGGTGAGGTACTCTGTCTCACCCTAAATGACAAACAATTGCCATCCTAGAAACAACATCATGATATTTGACTTGTGTCCGGTATAACTCAAGGTTGGAGGGTCCTCCAACACACCAGTGATGCTCTGGCCAGAATGGCCACTGCAATACCAGTGGTCACGAAGGTGGCCACCACTTGGCAGAAGTCATCGGTCACTTTGGCTGCTGTGGCTGCCACAGGTTCACAAGGAGACAAGCTAAAAGCGAGCCTGGCATAAAATAAAAGTTAAGATTTTGCTTTGAGTCCACAATAAGAGCAAAAGGGGAAGGAGCACACCCACAAAGAGGAATACGATAGCCAAAAACGTGTGTCAAGTCACATAACACACCATGCAATCAAGACAAGAACTAGGAGAGCTGCAACCTCATTGCGCATATTCCTCTCAAAAACGAAGAAATGAGCCCTGAATATAAATTCAAAGAAAAATATTAACATGTATCTGTTGGGCAGAAAATTACATATTTGTATATAACTTTCCCTCCCCTCTAGATTTTAAAATAGTCGGTTTCTTCAACAAATCAATGAGGAAGATTCATCCCGAGTTTTTGCAAACTTTACACAGCACAGCAGATAAGTTGCAGAAAATATTACTAATTAGCTAATCAATGCCATCTGCTTTTTATCTCCCAAAAACTTTAAAAAAAAAATCACGGCTGTTCCTTTACAAGAAAATCTTGCTCCAGAAAATCAGACTTAACTAAGGGCTAGATCTCAATCCTGCAAGCACAGCTAAACCCAGAGCCCAGCTCCTTCGCCTGCCTGCTCGACACGCCGGGCAGTCAGCACATCCCCGCCGGGATGGTCCGGTCTCTCTAATTTCACTTTTCTCTTTGCTCCCTGCCACCCCCGGCAGTGGCTGGGGATATTATTCATTTGGGAGTAAGTACAGTTCTCCTGCAGGCTTAGACTTGTTTGTACATATTTCTCTCCTGTCATAATGTATTATTAAGTGGTAGCACACCCTCCTAGAAAATCATGAACTTGATTGTCCTAAAGGCTTAAAAATGGACACCAAATCCGCACTGCAAGTTAGACAATGGAAATACTGGTATTTTTTGAACCTGACTATTCCTCATGAAAACAACTCCTGAGTTTCTTCAGTGCTTCAGGTGCTTCCCTCTACTCATCTACAGAAAAACACTCAGCCACAGCACCCATGGTCCATGCAAATATCAAGCAAGTACAGTACCCACTTTTCCATCTCTTGGAAATACTGGGTTATTCTGAATGTAGTCTGGAAGGAGGATTTTTCAAACCCCCAAGCTGCTTTACATTCCTATGTTCATTTGCAAAGCTCTGCGGAACTAAGATGTAGCAGATCCACACGGGAAACCCTCTATTGAAATAACCATGAAAAATCCTTTCTGCTGACTTATTTCAATATCCCACAGATAGAATAGGTACCTTGTTCCCAGCTGCCGTACCACCAATAAACACTAACACGTGTGACGATCGTAGCCTAAAGTACACAACTGAATTTAAAAAGCCACATGAACCTAACACAGCTTTGAATCAACTGAATCAATGGACTGTTATAAGAATGGCTTTAACGGTGTTGAAAAGGCACATACATCACAATCTATATTTTTTACTTTATCCAAATGTGTTTATGCATTATTTCTTTTATTCACATTTTAAAAGTTGCTATTTTTTAGTGTGCACAATCGAAACAATGCATTGCCTTGTTTGCTGCTAATTCTTCTGATGATCTACCCTGATGTGTATGTGTAGAGAGGTGGAAGATCAAACTCTGCTCTCAGCAGCGTGGATGTACAGTCAGCAAGTCCCATCAGTTATTCTGGCTTTAGGTCATGGCAACTGACCCTTGATCTCTAGGTGACGGGCTGGGAAAGGGGCACATATTCTGAGTCCCTTCCAGGTCGAGTGAAGTATCTTACGAAACAAGACCGGAACAGATCCATCCCACAGCATGTTTTAAATCAGAATTACATTTTAAAGGAGAAAAATCAACCCCAACCCTCAAGTTATTTTGATTACTTGATGGCTATTGAAGGTTATTTTCTAAAAAAATGACACACATAATGGGATATTTGAGTAAACAGACCAATATGCTGAACCCTTTGCAGAAGTGTACGCATCTCGGGGACAGTAAATTAAAGCGATGGCCAGAGCCCCTCAGTGCCAGCAGTAACATCTCCCAACACACAGGTTCTGCACAGGTTGCAGACGGTGGGAGAGGATTTCTGGCGGCGGTTCTTATTTTGCAAACAGTTGGAATCTGGTGATTCTCTCTTTGGAGAAGGATTTGGCAGATATTTATAACGGCAGGCTGGGAAGCTCTGGAGGAGAGACAGATGGAGGTCTGTTGATACTGCACACAGTTAAAAATTACACAGTGGCACCAGACCAATTACAGCACGAGGAAAAGAAAAATCAGCACGGTAACACTAGCAGAGGAGAAATAAGAACTAAGGGGAAATCAAAGCCCATGAAAATTTTCCCACCATGACACAACTAGAAGAAAACAAAGGAAGTAAAGAATTATTTTAAACATGAAAGGGACACATTCACATTGATACAAGATGAAACGCAACTGTGATCTTGATCTTGTGGCTAGAAAAGCAAATCATGCTTACAAATAGAAAAAATAAATCTACTCTGATTAATGAACGGAGTGATGAATAGATCTGATGAGTCAGCTCTGTTCTAGCTATGGTTGGGACCTGTTCTGGTGTTCAGTAGTATTTGGATCAACCAACATAGTGATTTGCGTGCAGAAACAACTGCAAAGCCTCAAGCTTTTCTTAAATCTTTCTGTAAGTATTTTTTTGGCCAATTACTTGATCCCCAAGCCCCAACATCAGTAATTTCTTGGGGTTTTTTTCCTGCCATTCTTTAACATCATCATGACAGTGAGCCTGCATGCTCTGCAGACTCTCTGGCATTTCAGAAACATAGGTACAGAAACTAAACGTTTAACATGGAAATCTATATTTAGTTTCCAGGATCCTTTACATACACCTGCCTAAATTGCCAGTATTAATACCCACCACGGCCATGTATTACTCGAAAGAATCCTGCCTCGATGCCAGACTTCTTCTGCACTGGAGGGGTCCTATTATCTGTAGAGCAGCCAAAAAGCTAGAAAACAGGGCAAGCAGCCCAAATCTGAGTCAAGTGTTATCCTGACAGACACATGCTGTCTTCCTGCGCCTCAGTCCAGAGACATTTCAGAGACACCTTTTGTGTCAAACCCGTGTGCTTATAACTAATGAAAGGACATGCCACTGATTTGAAAACAGCTCCTTTTAAATAGGTTGCAGTCCTGTTCTGACACGTAATCAGGGGAATCAACCAGAGGGATTAGGGATGATTATGGATCACAACAATGAGCTTTGCCACCGCAGGGAGTGGGTTTGCCTGGGTTAGACCATTTTGCAGACAGAGACCCTGACCCTCTCCTGCCAGAGAAATTCAGCAGCAGCAAAATCACTAATAGACATAACAGGCCAATGAGGCATGGTAATTGCAGTGGCAGGGCCACGAGAAACATTGATAAGAGAGTAATTTGGCTATTGGAACAGATAACAGGAGATTATCTGGGTCTACTCATGGCTGTACGTCACTCTTCTTTCTCCGTTGGAAAGCAGCTTTCTTCACTTCCAGTGGAGTATTTAAGGTGTTTAAATACCTGCCCTGGAGCTGATTTGCAGGCTCAACAGTTAATACACGGTGTTACCTAAATAATAAATATAGTTAATACAAGATGCAAAGACTGACGCTCACAGTTTGCTGCTGTTTCCATTACTTTGTGGCCTGGGAGGGACTTGGGGACTTCTTGCATTTTCAAGCACCACAGTGGGACCTTGTAGACAGCCCCTTGATTCAGCAAGCATCCAAAGCACAGATGCTCCATCAAGTCCAGAGAGCCTTCTTCCAACACAGACAAGCATGAAATCTCCCAGCCCTCGCCCATGAACTTCTTCTTTGTACTAGTGGAAAAGTCAGACTTGAAAGTCCAGTGTCTGCTTGCAAGATCTTCTCCCCCTCCCTGCAACCCTTATGTCAAATTGGATTGTGCAGCAATGGGATCTAGAGTGCCCTGAGATAATCTACAGCTTATTATTCTAAGTGAAGGAGGCAGCCTGTGGAAAAAAAAACCCCGATGTCTCTGAGGCACCTGCAGTCCTTCGGAGGATACTTAGATTTTGCATGCAGAGTCGTATCATCCAGGAGGGCTTTCTATGCATTTGGCACCAGTCAGAACAGGTGGAAAAAAATGCCACTTAATTTTATAACACATTTTAGTGGCTTAGTAAGTCCTTAGGAAGATAAATGATATTGCTAATGCAGCTACATCTACAGTAGCGAAGATATCTGGTGCTTATTTCTGACTCCTTATGGAGTCTTGGCAGCCGATGGCTTTGGCTTTATCAAAGCTTTCTGCTACAAAGAGCACTCCCAGGAATGATACGAGCTGTTTACAAGAGCAGAATACGGTCCAGAAATGAGCGGCCAATCCAGGAATGAAAAGACACGCAATTAAAGTGGTACAGAAAGGATGTTTGGCCTGTTTCATTCCTATCATCCAAATGACAATATGGGCCTCTGCAGGATATTCAGGCTTCTCCTGTTTAACTAGCAGTTCTGCAGCTAGAAAGAATGAGAGAATATTTACTGTGGCAGAAAGACAGAAATTTGCACAGGGATGCAATAGCAATAGGAATAATTAGCAAACCGCCAAAAGGATAAATACCGAGATCATGCTATTGCTTGCCAGCCCTGCAGTCCTTTTCTCCTGAGCAGACGAAGACAGCTTGACAACAGCACATGCTCAAGGACCAGTTAGCTTAATATAAATCATCAACTTCTGATGCAGAGAATGACAGTAAGCCTCCAAAAGAACATTTGTATACTTAAATATCTTGTTACCTGGCACAGGAGTGTAGTGGGGGGAAGAGGGAGAGAAAATCCACGGGGAATAGTACATTAAGGTGGGTTTTCTTTCCGTTTCCAGTTGCAGAGTCAAAGAAAAAAAGGCTCAGGAGGTCACCTAACCCATCCCCAGGCTCCAGGGTGAGATCAGCTAGACCTAAACCATTCTTGACAGACGTCGCTATAACGTGATCTTCAAAATGTCCTTTTGCAATCCTATGGCTACAACTCTCTCCTCCTTGCCCCCATGTCCCAGCCTTACTCTTCTGCTAATTTCCAGTCTCGCTTTTTGTCCTCACTGCACAATCAAAGCAAAACCACCACAGTAAGACTGGATTTGGCCTCAGTGCCCTTCTGAGGAAGGAATACTTGTGATAAACATGCCAGAACAACTGGCTCTCATTCCTGAAAAGAAAGAGCATCCGCCAAGCCAAGCATGGGAATTAAGCCTTAACACCTTTAGACTGCAGATTCCTTAGCTCAGAGGCCCCTTCTTTACTAAGCACAATTCATTTCTTTTAAATTCATGAAAAAACCAACCAACCCAAAGCCTTGGAAGCCTGCCTTAGGCTTTCCCCTTAAAACCAGCACTGTTTCTAGAAGACAATGACACAACCTCTGGGTGTCTGTGAAAAAGTTGTGCAAAACCAGTCCCTTGCTCAGAGCAGCACCAGTGAAAGGTTCCTGCTGTTGCATGCACAACATGCAGCAACACACACACACACACACATATATATATGTATGTAAAAGCAGATTTTCACCTGAGCAGAACATGAGTTACCACTCCTGACTACACAAGCAGATAGGATATGAAGGGATGAATAATCAGGGTAACTAATATGATCCAAGAATATGAAAGATTCATTTTATTCTCCACTAAAACATAAAAATAATAACAAAACCAGACATTTCCCTCCTCTTTGGGACTTTTCTGTTCCTTCTAGCGATCTGGATTTGGTATTAATATCTCAGAATGTACCCTCTCTATACCGTTGCCTTCACTGACATTGTGCTGACAGTGAAGTCAAGGCATAATCTCACCAATCATCATTTCATTGTCTATCAGGACAGAAGAATAGGTCTTTTTTCTTCATTCATTCTTTTGTGCTTCCAGATACATAAGACATGAAGAGAATCTTTGATCAGCACAAAACACATAAGAGTTTGATCAACTGGGAACATTTCCTTCAGCAATTCAGAATATTACTTCCAGCCCTGCCTAGTAAGTAGCTGCCTGTCATCATGGGAAAAGCAAATGGAAAAAGAAATATTAGCGTAAGCACATTTGTCAGGATGTCTTCCCCACCCGTGCTTTTCGGCACAACGGCCGGCGGTCCCCTTCTCGCTCCCAGGGAATGTGAATAAAGACAGGGGTCTCTGTGCTGGAGGCTGCCCTCTCCACCTGGCCAGATCTCAGATTCACAGATTATGTTGGTTTGTTATTATCATTATTTAGACGGCTGAAAATAAGGCAAAGCGAGATGTTACAAAACAGGTTTGCCACACAAAACCAGAGAGATGAGCCCCAGTGCTACCGAACTCTAGATGAATAGATGTATGTGCACTTAATGTATAATCCAACACATGCATCAATATCTAATCCCGCCTGCTGTGGTGGTGGACACGATGTGACCAGACAAGCAGGATCATTCTTCATAATATTTGCCTGCATTTCCCCTGCACCCAACAAACATCTCAAATCTAAGAGGCAGGCACTATGTTAGAAAGCATGCAAGTTTAAAATACTTGAGGTGCGATGAGTTTTTCCAGCATTACAGGATGGAGGCTGATCTCAATTTTTACCGAAAAGCAGCACCACTGAACGCTGGTGTAAATGAAATAAAGACACTTTCCATGACTGCTTTTGTGAGCTGTGTACAGTGCTGGTTCTCTTGTAAGTAATGGCACACACGGCTACTTTTTGGCCAGAAGTGGGGACTGAAAGATATATTTCCAAAATTAGAAGCTTAGGTCTTCATACCTTGATTTAAAGAGGCCTACCCTCTGTGCATGGAGCTCAGCAGGAGGTATAGAATCACAGAATCACAGAATCACAGAATGTTAGGGATTGGAAGGGACCTCGAAAGCTCACCCAGTGCAATCCCCCCGGAGCAGGAACACCCAGATGAGGTTACACAGAAGGTGTCCAGGCGGGTTTGAATGGCTGCACAGAAGGAGACTCCACAACCTCCCTGGGCAGCCTGGTCCAGGCTCTGGCACCCTCACTGTGGAGAAGTTTCTTCTCATATTTAACTGGAACCTCCTGTGTTGCAGTTTGAACCCATCCTGGTATGCTGATTGCGCAGGAGGAGGCACACACACGCAGAAATTGCAGGTGTGTAAATGTGTGGGATGCTGCGAATTCATCTTTGTCTCCCTCCTTTGGGATGCTGGCGGGAAGAGAGGGTGTGGGACTGACACTAGATGAATGTTGATGCCACAGTGGCTAAATGGCAATGTCTGTTGGCTAGAAATTTTTTTTCTACCATCCAGAAAAAGCAGGGCATGTACAGAAAAACAAATGTGTCACTGTATGAAGAGAGAGGCAAGGTCTGGGAAGTCCCTGTCACTAATTTACTTTGCAGATAAAAAAAATTCTTAGCCCAGAAATGAGGTTTGATTCATCTTTGAGATAGAAACCTGACCTGACATACAGGAATCGAAAAATTAAGAGGTACCTGACAGCACAACAAAGGAGTTCCCAGCGCCAACATTAACATGGTCGATGCTGTTGCCACAGCAGGGCGAAAAAAGCCTCATAGCAATTAAATAAGCAGGAGACATCATTAATGAGGTGCTACAACGATATTTTGTGCCTTTCTTTAAGGTATCTTCATTAAGAAACTATATCGCTATCATTATTTTCTGCCTCTCTACGGCTTGGATGCCTTTGTGCTCTTAAACAAGTGGTGTGAGCATTTTTGTCACGCCAAGCCCATGATACCTGTCATCTTTCCCCTTGATTTATCCCTTTGAGGCTCTGTTGTACATCGTCTGCTAGTCATAAATTGCAAACACGAAAAATGATATAGCTGCAAAAACTACTTTTGAAAAGCAGGCAGTGCGAACAGAGCTCAGTGTGAGCCCAGCTACTTTCAGTATTTCTTCAGGAAAAAGACTCCAGAATGTTTTCTACAGAGATTTTTCAATATATAACATTTGTAGAGCTCTGAGAGTGCAGGAAGAAAAATACGTGTAAATTAGAAGTCTGAAGCATTTATTCAGCCCTCAGAATGTTATTTAATGTGTCTGGGGTCATTAAGGGTAGGGATTTAATGGAACAATAACATTAAACATATTAGAAGCATAGCAGAGCTCAAATTTCTTTCAGCTTGTTGATGTGATGTATGTGCCATTGAAATTAGACGGTTCACAATAGGTTCCAGTTCAAAACAGGTTGGAAAAAGTAATTACTGTGAATCTGATGTATTGAAACATAACGACTTCCTTTTTATTCATGAGTTTCCCTCCCATCATTATGAGAACCTCAAAATCTCCCAGGAAGCAGGAAAACATTAGCCCTGTTTTTCAGCAAAAGCTGCAAAACATGGAGCTATTAAGGATTCAGCTCTGCCCTAAGCGAGGCACTCTAGCTAGCCTCATTAAGCACATGCTTAACTTTGGGCACACATATAGCCAGTGAACTATGTGCGTCCTTGACAGACGAGCACAGACTTAATACTTCCTTGGAGCACTTTTGTGCTCAGCATTTTGCAAGAACAAGCCAGCGATAAGCACCAGATCCCCACAGCAGCTCTGGCAGCTCACCCCGTCCGCTTCCACATTCACCGTTGTTTTCTTTCTTTCTTCTTCCACCCACGACAACAACTACTTGGGGAAAAAATGTGTCATTCTGCCACAAGTACAAGTCAGGTTGGCCATGGGCTTTGGTAGATCCCAGACGTCACCTTCCAGGTTGACACTGAGGGCTGCAGGTCCTAGATGTGCTCAAGACTCCTTGTACCTGAATAACTGCACCATGCAAACCACAGCAACTCCGCTGAACAAAAAAAATAATTACTTTTCTTACTTCTATTGCCAGGCTAACCAGAAATAAGACTCGAATTCTGGCTTTCAGTGTGTCTCCTGCCCCACAAAGGGAAATACAGATAGATCTAGAAAAGCTCAGACAACTTTTATGAGCTCTCGTGTTCCAGAAACGTCGTTTCAGCTGTGCTAGGTACAGGAATGGGCTGAAGGGCCACAGGGAGTGGGTATGAGCAACACGGACCCAACATCTTCCTCTCCAACCCAAGTGGAAGAAATTGTTCAGACTGAATATTGACACAGCTAGAAGCACCAGAGTGTTTGCACTTCATATTCAGCTCATTTGGCACAGGGTCCCTCTTCCAGTTTGTAGTTCAGAGTTTAAATTTCTCCTCTCTTTCTCTCAAAGGAAATGTTTGTAGTTCTTAAGATTGTATAATAGGGATAAAACCTAATGCAATTACACCTCTCTATTCACCATCCAATAATGCTGTCTTTTATCGTGGCTTGGAAGAATAAACAAAAGGATGCTCAGGCTCCAGCTATGAACATGAAAAATCCTTTGAAATGTCACTGATTTGTGTCAGGGGTGACCTATAGAGCTGCATTTGTATAAGGGAGGTTCACTTTCCCAAGAACCCCAAAGGAGTAACCATGCTAACTTACGGCATGTTCCCTCCTCCCTTCCCACCTACCCGTGCAGAAGTCAAACACTTTTGGCTCTTTATTTAGAGTTTTGCATTTAAGACCTACTGGATATTGAGTTGCACTCAGTTAAGTGCCCAAGATTTTGCAGATAAATAATTACTGTCAAAATCATTAACAGGACAGAGTCTACATGGTGTGTACGTGTAGACCAATACATAAAAAAAGAGCACGGAATTCTCATTTGTAGAGTGAGCTGTTTTTAACAGCTATGGATGTCAGGCTGGGTTCTGTTCTCGCATCCAGTACAAAATGAGAAACAGGGGATCAGAACGGCAAAGCATCCTGTGCAATTTCATCCTACAAACCCCAGATCTTCCGAGTGCCAGCAGATGGCTCAGCACAAACCACTACACATCAGCCCCCCCAGGAGTGCCCTGCATAGGGGTCCAGAGGATGTGCTGGTGCCCAGTCCTTGGGCTGGTCAGAGGGGAACAATCACCAGGAGAACTGCAAGTTTTGCTTTTCAAGCTTGTTCCAATCCCAAATCCTGAGAATCTTCCATAATTATGCCACTGAGGACAGCAGGCGTGTGGTTACTGTGAGATAATCGCTCCCGAGGGCTGAGTGTTTCTAATTCCTCCGAGGTGTGATTTCCCAATAAAGCACTCGCCCCCCTGAACTCTCACTTACCGCTGCTATTAACATTCCTTAACGTGCGGCAAAGGGTGATGTGCCTCTCTGAGCTGGGAAGAAGATGTAATTGCCTGTTTCAGACTACTTTGTGGTTACAAAAGAAATGGGAATTGCTTTGATATGGTGTGGTATTCCACTGCTCTAATAAAGCAAACTATCTAACCTCCCTCTTATTTTATTTTCACTCCTGTCTCATTACTACTCCCCCTGTCAGCAAACACAATCTCTGTGAAGGGTGTCTAACCTATTCTTTGCCATACTGGTTACGTAGTTTGTGGGTAAACTTCAATTTTTAATGTGTTTTCTTCCCAACCAGAATTCTGCCTAAACAAGGATTACAAAACAGCACTTGGTTCCTTGCTATTCCTTGGGTGTGCACGGGCATCAGCCCCATCCTGCTGCAAAAACCACCCCCTGATCAACACACTTCTGAGGCTGATTCTCCCTGACAGACACGTGTCCCACCTGCATTATTCTCATCTGCAAAGCGTTTTATTCCTGGGAATGTTCTGACATCACCACTTTGCCATTTTGAACATTTCTCACCTAGTTACTTTCTGATCGGTGGCTGCCAAGTTGATTTACAAGTGCAAATACTCCAGGGTGCTCCTAAACCTCTCGAGTACTTCGGGAACAGCATTTCACAGCCTTGGTCAGGGGATGCCCTAACTTTTCAAGGAGGAAGAAAATCCATGGATTGTCTTAGCATTAATCCTGAGGTTTCACTCCCTGGCTAAATTTGAATTAACCAACTGTATCCTTCTTAACCTTGGTTGTTCATTTATTGCACGAGTGTACTGCGTTGGGAGCCCTTTTTTGTAGCCATTTCGCAGATTAATTCTGCTGCCTTACAAAACTATAAAAAACTTTCTCTCTAAACTTCTCCTCTTCCAGGCTGCAAACCCCCACCACTAATCCGCGCTTTATATTAAGGGAGCCACATGAGTCACAAATTACATTGAAAATTACACATCAAGGTCCTTTTAGCTTGCAACTGTCTGGAGAAAGGGGGAGTTAATGCTCCGCAGCCCACGGGGAGTCACTGTGCTACTCCCAGGGAAAAATCAGGCCGAATTAACATCTCTTCCCTCTTCTGCATCTCCACTGAGAAGGAGGATTTTAACCTCCTGGCCTCCACGTGGGTTCTGCTGCGGGGGGCGATGCTGCTGGGTGGGGGAGCCAGCACAGTCCCTGCTCTCCTCCTTTAATCCTAGTTATAGACACAGCATTTTAGGGAAAAAAAGGAAGGAAGCTGAGGTTTTGAGGAACATCATTTAAAAGTACAGAAGGTGCAGGATTTCAAAAGGACTCAGGATTGACCTAACCTGTTCCTCTTAAGTAAGAAAAGGCCTATTGAAATCTCTGAAAAATATCCCATATGAAAAAAACAAAGAGCAGAAGGATGTTAGGGGAGCTGCTCCGCAGCACTACAAGGGAAGAAAGACTCTCGCTTGCTTGGCTGCTCAGGGCAATTGCTGTTTTATACAAACATCTCCCATCAAGAGCAATCCGTTCAGTGAGCTCCCATGTTGAAGATACAGAGAAATATCCACGCGTGGTGGGTCACAAAAATGCATTCATCCAAACTTGGAGGGAAGCTAAAGAAGGTAAATGTGTGTGCAGAAACATAGAGAGGGGAACGCTTCTCACCTGTGAGAATCAGCTGAGTTAGAGTTCAATGTGAAACAGGTGTGCTCCTCTAGTCAAGACTTGGAAATTAGTTTTGGCTAATTGCCACTTAAAAGCCTACCTATGGTGAGGTTGCTTGATAAGGGGAGATTACAATAAAGTATGCGAGGGTTGATAATATAAGCAGAGATTAGAAAAAACACCTCCAAAAAAATGAGATGAGAGGACACAAGAAAGGAGGAAAAATCTGTAATGGATGTGCAGTAAAACCTTTAGTGAAATGACGTTGTTGCCAGAATTTTTTTTATGGAGCTGATTTACGACATGCAGCTGCTTTTCTCTAACAGTGCATGCCTGGCTACTTCTGCTTGAATTTTTATCTGTGTTTAAATGCCTACAAAATATGAAGCTTATCTATTGTACAGTGCGATAGATATGTGTGTGCATAGCCCACGGGGGTTTTGTGGGAGTCTGGTTTCAAAGAGAGGACTATGTTTCTCCTAAAGCCAAGGACGCTTGTACCTCAGTTTTCCTACCTGTTAATACGAACTGTAAGGATAAGTATATGGCGGAGCAAAGCGATCACATGATTTAATCTTTGAACTTCATCGTCTCATTCCTTCAGCACTTACTATTTTTCTCTGGGTCTGATCCAACTTTTCTCCTACTCAGTGAAAGGTGTCCCACCGAGTTCAAGGTGAACTGGATCAGGAAGGACAGAGCCAGTTCATAAACTGGGACCTGACCTGCCCATACTCGAATTTAAAGCCAGCGAAGTCATGGGAAAAGCCTCCTGCTGACTTCAGTGGAGTGTGGAGCTGATGCAGATTAAAGTGAATAACTAAGCGAGCCATCTGTGACAGCAAACACTCCGTTGTTGTCCATGCCTGGACGTGGGGGACAGAAGACATAACCTCTCTTTTTAGTGTTTAGTTTAAATACCTGCACGACACCATCTACAACTCCTGCTGATATCCAGGTGAAGACTGCAGGATTAAGCAAGAGTAGGAGTAGAAGGGTCTTAAATTAATACTGGAATTTCAACTCTGGCCAAAGCACTGTGTGTCTGAGACTTCCAGGACTGAGGTCTTGGATAAAGAAGAATACACAAGTTATCTCCTTGTGTTTCATTACAGGTCACTCAAGTTCCCTCCTTAGCAATCTCCAGTAGGCTGCTGTTACCAAATGCCTGAGTAAATTCCAATAAAGTTACGATCTTTATTTTATCACAAATATTGGTAAGAATGAAACCTGTTTGGTTTGGGTTTTTTGTTGGTTTGGGTTTGGGGTTTTTTTTGTTTGGTTTGGTTTGTTTTTTTCCTGGGTACTGCTTTCCATGTAGCTCACAAGCAGTGATTGTATTGACAGAAATGCTCAACAGCAATACGAATGTCAAGAAAGTATTACAGGATTAGTTACAGACAGCCAGACTACTTTCTGACTGAATCGGCTTATTGGGTCAAACAGGTAGAAGGGGAAAACAAAGGAAACAAAATGAAGTGGGTTCATTGCTTGCCTACAGGAACACCTGCAAAACTGTACCCAAAAGTGCAAAGCAGGATTAAATTTGCCATTTCATTTCCTACACATATATAGATCTTTTTAGTCACATGTTTAAAAACATTAGCTTCACGGTATGATTTCCAGCATTGCATATGCTGGTGCCGTACCATTACATTAATCCCATTCTTTAAATTAGGGATTTCACCTACATAACCTGTACAGACTAGACCAGACTAAAGCGCTCTCAGGGAGGGCTGGAAAACACACTTTCCACAAGCTCTGCAGCTTCATAGCTGGCTGGAAAGGATGGGGGAGCAATGGAGCGAGTCAGACGCTAAGAAAGTGCATTAAGTACAATGATCATCCTCACTAAAATCCCAGTTCGTGCCCACTAAAGACTCTTTGTTGGACACCACTGGTGAAGCCTTTTAGAACACATTTCCAGATACACCTTTTCCCCCACAACATACAGTAAGTCTTTAAACTACATCTTAAATCCCATTGCCTTCGTAGCAGGCCAGTAAGCACTGAGGCCAAATAGCAGATCTTTTTCTCGATATGACCTTAATATTCAAATCCTGCCATTAGGTACATGTACACAGCTCCCGGGAACATAGCAAGATTTCTCTTGCATCTTGCAGTGCTGGTTTTGCTAATGATTAATATTTAGTTTTGTAAGTTTAATGAAAACATTGTTTCCACTTATCTCCAGGTCAGATGGCAATTGCAAAACAACTTGCTTGTTAGATGGCTATGGATTCCCTGCTGATATGTCTGATTATTTATGCACAATGTGCATTTCCAAATAGATGACCATATTAAATTATATGCTTCTGCCTTATTATTTCATGAGTTTTAATGGTTTTCCATTCCTTTTTTTATCAGAAAGAAGGAATAGTCACTCATGCTAATGACGTGCTGTAGCTATAATTTACATATGCATCTCTATTGAAACTTCTTTCTGAAGGCATATCAAAGAGCAACTGCCTGAAATTGTTGATTTTTATCATGAAAATAAGGACGAGAAAGGAGATGGAGGCTTTTCTTTTTTTTCAAAGACAGTGAGATTTTTTGGCCGTTCGAACTATTCTGAGAAACCCAGCAAAAACTTCATGCTCAGCTGAATTGACTCCTGTACAAAGTCCTTTTGTGCCATTAAACCTAACTCTAACCCTGAAAACTAATCTCTTCCCAACCCACCGGGCAAACACATGCACTCCACGTGGGTACCACCTCGGAGGGATGGGAACACCTAAGCTGGGTTGCCAGAGAACAGACACAGCCCAATTCCAAACCAGTTGCCCAAACCCATTCAAGTGCTCTGCACACAGCTGGGAGGGAAGAAGAAAAGCACAAAGACACACAAAGCTGCTTTGTTGGAGTTTGAAGTCCTGTCTCTGACCCGCAATTAGATGGGCAGCCCCATGGCATTTGGGATTCAGCTTCTCCTCCAGGGACACCGAGCGTAGGGACATGAATGTTTGAAATGAAACCCAGTACGAAAGGTCTATGAACTGCAGGAGAATTTTCCTGCTTCTTTACAAACGCAACTGCTACTGTAATGATATTTAACTAAAAATAACCAAGTCAGTTCTAGCTTAAAATGTGATCAGCCCATAAATAGTTAGATAAACAACTTCCAGGCACATCATGTACTCGATTTCCACTTGCAACGTGTATTAAAGCTCTGCTTATGCATTAGCAATGCCTATGAATGGTAGATGGTAAATTTTCCTTCTTAAACACACAAAACACTCCTGCCTTACTAAAAAAAGGGACACGACTGTGCATTTATACACTGGATAATCTTCGCTGTTTAAACATAGCCAGAGCCACCACTATTTTTGCAGAGGAGATATTTTAACATCTGAATTGCAGATCTCAAATAGCAACATGGGCTCTCAAACAAAACCAAGTCTGTGAGGACCTTTTCTTTCCAAAACTGCTCAAATGAAGTTTAATTTTTATTATGCTTATCCACTGTGCGCGTTTGGAGTGGCGGGGAGGTTCCAGAGCTCCTCACTTCACTCCACCTTATTTTGCACATCCAAGTCCTAACCCCAGGTTACAAATTCAGAGCCTACTTTGACGGAACATGGTTTGACTACCACGATGCTAAGTTAAACAGCAGTCTCACTCCGTGCTATAATTACTGCAAACAATTTCATCGTCTGAGGTGTGCTTTGCAGCTTTAATGTATTAGCTGATGCTGCTTCTGTCACTGTTCATCACATGAATATTCTCTTTACCTGCTGTGTCTGTGTGTGCCTGAAAGAACAGTAGCATTTTTAATGGCATAATTTCCTGGGATGAACTGAAAAGCAGCACAGCATGGTCTGCATTATTTATATGCTGAGCCCTACAAATGGCAGGGAGAATACTGTAGATTTCCTGGAAATAAATATATTCATTATACTGAAGCGTTGTGCACAATGGACTGTGTCACCAAAAGAATGTAATTACTACCTCAAAAGTATCATCATTTTGCTAGATTTGTAACCAAAAAAAGAGTGTCTAGACACATTTTAATTCAAAGACAAATGACTCCTTAACCTATCCAAAAATATCTAATGTTGATAAATCTAGAAATAAGCCCTACTGTTGCTGCTAATCAGTAGAAAATTCTTAGCACTTTTACAGCATGAAATAAATTGTAGATTGAGCCAATTGGGAATACTAATGACAGAAGCCATAAAACATTTTGTAACATCAATTACGACTAAAGGAAAAGGACTTGCACCATAGATCAGCGGAATATTTTGCAACCGTGCTTCATTTAAGACTGTGATTCCTAAACATGATTTGGGAGTTGATTTGCCAAGGAGGATGTTCAGGAATATGTAATTGGCAGCTATGCAACTGTGGTACTCCTGCAATTCAGCTATAGCAGCTGAATTAGCTTTGATGGGAGGATGCAAGTCTAGTGAACCTACCTGACAAACCTCCAGACCCTAGCTGAGTTTTCCAATCATATTGGAATCAATAATAATTAACCTGATTTGGGATATGGCCTTAAAATGGTATGTCAGGTTCAGTCCAGAACTAAAAAGCGACCTGAGAACCAACAAAATCCTCTTTTTAAAGCTCAGATTTGTTTTCACGCGTTCCTTATTGTCATGCACAGACTACCTCCCTGATCACACTCAATAATCAGATTCCAGGGAAATTACTATTTCTGCTTTCTGACATGCAGGATTTACCAGAGGAGGCCACTATTTTCTGCTTTACAAACTATCATATGCAGTAAAATTAATTTCAAGTCATCACTGTAATTTCACCAGCTTGTTTTTAAAAATCTACTTATGAACGTCCTTCCATCCAAACGGAATAGACATTTTAAAAACAGAGAGGATAACAAGAGGAATAAATTGAAATCAGGGCTGTCACAAACAGAAAAATTACAGGGGAAAAAAGCAAGAACCAGGTTTACATTTCCTTCCCTTCCCTCTTCCCCACCATGCAAAAATTATCTCCTTGCCCCAAAACAAACAAATCAGTGGATTCTGAAACAACGTATTTGAAAAAGCCTGTTTTCATCCTGATGTCGAATACATTTCCAATAGCTATTGGAAATAGCCACAGGAAAATTATTTCCCACCCAGATACAGCCCAAATTCCTCACACTGGACCCACTGCAGCTCCACACTCGGGACAGGCAATATTTGGTCGCAAGGTGGTTAAACTAAATCTCTCCTCAACACAGAGGAGATATCCACATTCAGCCTACAATGTTCCAGCCAAATAGTGCTTTGCTAATGATGTCTGCAGTTAGATGACAAATCAGGCTATTTAAATTGCTTCAGCACATACATCCTTTACGCGCAGGGTATCCAGGTAACCATTCTAGCACGGCTTCGAGGTGGGAGGGAGAAAGCAATAGCTAATTTCTTCAGCTAGGTGGAAAATTAATCCTGAAGAGATGTGTCTGCTTTGTTATGGTCAATTTGAAGAAAAACAATTTAAAAATAATTATTTGAAGATGTATTTTAAAATGTGTAGTTATGCAGGAAAGGACAAAATAATTGTCCTTCAAAAAATACAATAATCGCCAGGTTTATTTCTGAAAACAATTAAAGGTATTTTAAAGCCTTCACTAGGACGGTGTTCTGTACTTTAACACATGTTAGTATCAGAATGCTTCAAACAACATGAAAAATATCACTTCAGAATTTCAGGTGCTGCTGCCAATCACCTTTCTGTAAGTTTAATGCTAACTAAAATATCAAATACTAGATTGCCTGTTTTCTCCTGCCTAAAACATGCTCAATAACAATTTTAACAGCTGGTTAAGCAAATGTTATTGCTGACCAGTATTAGATGCTATTAAGGCTTGCTAATGGCCTTGAGAGCCTTTAGAAAGGTTTAGCTGCATCAGTGATGTTGGTTTGGGTGGAGATGGGGGATAAGGCACCTTTTTGCTGCCCTGGCCTGGGCTGAGGCTTGTTCAGGGTTTCAGAAAGGGTTTCTGTGGCAAGGAGCCACATAGAATAGAATAGAATAGAATAGAATAGAATAGAATAGAATAGAATAGTTTCAGTTGGAAGACACCCTCAGGATCATTGAGTCCAACTATAACCTAACCTAACCTAACTCTAGCACTAAACCATGTCTCTAAGAACCTTGTCTAAAGGAGAGGCAGGAGATGGGACAGGCTCCTCCACTGTGGTCTCCAGTTTGGGGGCCCTGGAATTTCTCCATTTCTGTGATTCTCTCCTTGGGCATCCTGAATATTTCAAGTCAGGGGAAGGGGATTCCTCCAGCTGATTCACCAACAGAAATGCTGAGTTAAGACAAGAGGCCAGATCTGGTTCGCCCAGGAGCATCCTACCATCGCACCTACAGAGACTCAATAGCTCTGGACCCCCAAAGACTGATGAGACCTCTCCCACAGTCCATTCGGGGCGGGCAGGAGGGGAAAAAGCCTTCGCCTCTGCCTGCAAACCTGCCCAGGGTGGGAGACCCACTGCTCTCCTTCACCCCTCATGCAAGGAGGATGCCTGGCTCCTTCCCCACACCAGTCCAAGGGACCGGCACAGTATGTGACCCCCTGTGTGACAGAAGGGAAGGGACCATCACAACCTGCTCCGTCCCTGGGGCTCAGCGATGCACACTCCCTTGCTACATGCCAGCTGTAAAGCCTTTTGCCAAGACAATGGAAATATTCACCCTCTGGTGTTGCCTCTCTCGTGATGCAGACCGTTTTTAAGCGTTCACCAGATCTATTAAACAGCAAAATACAAACAACTTCCGATATCCCTTTCCTTGAAAACTATTTTGGAAAATATGACTCATTTACTTCTCTTCTGAACAGGAGAAGTAATATTTTCCAGCGCTCCCTGAGGATGCATTTAACCAGAAGCTAAGCCAGATGTAGAAACGTCTGCAGAGGTTTTCGTTCCTTTCACAAATAAAAGAGAAAAAAAAGGAAAAGAAAACTGTAAAGCAACAGTCAAGGTATTATTGGGTTTTAAAGCACTGCTGGCCTTTTGATCACCCTTAAAATCAGATCATATCACCGAGAAAACACAGCATACGACCAGCTAGAGAAGGTCACATTGCAAAAGAATGCAGGTGGTCTCATTTTTTAACAGCTAACGTAATGGAAGCACAAATCCTCCAGCCACCAAAGAGCCTCTCCTGGTTTGGCAATTGCCACGTATAATATCTGATGAACTCCGATGTCTCACTGCTTAAGGATAAAATCCCAGCAGGCAGGGGCTAAAGGAACCAGCTACACAGTCAGAGGGAAAAAATCTTGTATTATTATAGCAGCCACTTATTTTATTCGCCAGAATTAAAACCTCTTCACAGATAAAAGGGGATTTTTTTTCATCCCACAAAGCAATTTTAGATTTCTATAGAATCATTCAAAAGCAATTAAAATCCTGCTTCTGTTGATGGATTTGTATTCGTTGCTTGCAGTGATGTCAGGCTTTGAAATTCAGGGCTGTTGAGTGTAATTCTTTGGGGCTTCAGAGTCATTGCTGAGTGCCAGAAAATACCTTCCATAAGTTCACAGATATTAAATGTCTTTGGTAACACCAAAATAGTTTCAAGGCCTGTAGCTATTAAAATCTAGAAGATATTGCAATAAAGAATCAGTGCAATATCAGGCAATTCAATACACTGCAATTTCACCCTTTTAGTGAGTGAATTTTTAGGGGAAGGGAGAGAAGAGAGAATCCAATAATCTAATAACAGTACAGTTAGATAAGAAGGACCAGGGAGCTTTTCCAAACTGTCCTACTGCATCAAGACTGACAGACCAGGGAAAATTAAAAAGAAAAGAAGAAAATCCTTCACAAACAAGTAAACAACCCACAACTAGTATCTACACAAAAATTATTCATAGCCCTCAACCATTTAAAGGTCTGTGTTATTTAAACCAGAAAGTGAAGCTTCCAATATCAGTGTTTGGTTTGGCTCCATTTTATATAACAAAGGGAACTGCTGTTAAAAATGTAATTCGGATGTCAGCAACGTGAGGCCGTTCCCAATTGTGGAGATGTAAATGGCAGGATTAATACCACTGTGCCTGAAATCGCACAGGAGGGATGAACTCTGATATACGGCACTGAACAAAAGGAACAAGCCAAGCCAAACATAATGGGGTTTAGGCATCTCCTGCAATATAGGTACCATTTTGATCCCTCAGAAGGTCTTTCTCCTGCCAAAAGATGCAGCACATAACAGGAAAAGAGTAGGGTCAACAATATCGGACACAAAACCCTGCAAAAACATCAGCAAAACACTGATCAGTGATTATGACTATTGGCTTATCGGTACCACTGGTGTTTTATCGAGATTGGCATCACCCCAGGAATCTGATGATTGTGGATAAACAGGACAAAGTCTTGCTCCTGCAAACCATGTTTGAACCATGGCTGTCAGGAAATGAAGGTGGTTGAAGGGGGTTCTATAAAAGGTTGTTCATTAGTCCTGCCTTCTTTATGAGCTTCTTTGGTCCCAAAGACAGATGGGTTGGGGAGTGCAGGAGAACAGGGGACTCGTGTGTTCAAAGAAATGACGGGATACAGGCCTGCAAGGAATTCCTCCCCCTATCCCTTCAGATTATGGGGTCAATTAATAACAGTTAATTAATGATGTGTCAATCATCACGAAATGCACGCCTGTGAGAGAAAAGCTGCCCCTTGGGGGAATAAGCATTAAGGCCTACACTGGAGTTATGTTTTAAAGAAAGCCCTTGTGACAATTTCTGTGAAGCCTCAAACAGGATTTTTTAATCCTTTTATCTCAGGGTTCACTTCTGGCAAGAGCCAGCCTCCCATAGGAAACCACCTAGCAGCGGTAGTTAAAAATAATTGCTGTGCTGTTGCCTTCAAGGTGAGTTATCTGGAGGACACAGGACAGTGCCAGGTGCTGGTTGTCCCCAACAAAACGGGGATCTTAGGCTGAAAGCACCTCAGAAACCACCTTGTCCTTGGTGATGAGGTAGCAGGAACCAGGGAGAGAATGTGAGGGGCCTCATGCCTGCTGTGAAATGCCTTGTGCCCAAACCAGACACCCCATTGCCATGCCCACTCCTCCCATGGTGACTTGAGGAGGGACAAGCATTTGGACACGAGCACCGAGGAGCTCTGCTCTCACTCCCCCTGCCAGATGAACATCCCAGGCTCTTGGCTGCCAGGACGTTCATGCCCATCTGCTTGCATGGCACGGTGCCTGCTCACGAGTTGTCAGACAATTTCACAGGTGCCAAAAGAGCCTGGATTTCAATAGGTGGCCTGGATACGCTGCAAAAAAAAATCTCTTCTGCATGGCCTCACTGACTGCTAACGGAGCAGGACCGGGCTGCGCTCACACCGCCCGGAGCCGCGGACTCGCTCCGGATTGGCACTGCCCCCCAGTACCGCAGCACAAGAGCGGAGTCTTCGCCACTGCTTCAGGCGAAGCTTTAGTGCCCTGAGTGCATAAAAAGCAGCTTCTGTACCAAAATACCCAGTGCACGCCAAGATAACTTCAAGACAACGTGATGCAATCAGCAGCACAAAAGCCCAACTCTCCAATGCAAAGGCACAGGAGGAGCAGAAACACCCACGTTTCCCCATGGGCAGCGACAAGTGGGTCAAGCAGAGGGAAAAAAAGGGCTTGTTTTGGGCTAAATTCTCAGTCACTCAGCCCTTTTACCTGGGGTCAAGAGGCTGCAAAAATAGACGATTTCAACCTGGAGCTGGCTCTGGGAATCAGAAAATTAGGCAGGCAACGGGGAGAGCAGGCTCTGCCCTCCTCGGGCACTCCGTTTTGCTGGTGTCAGAGCCCAGAGGTGTCAGGTTGGCTGCTGCTGTGGGTGGGGGGGGACACGGAGGCTCGTGGTGCCACTGGGTCCATGCCAAAGGGGACAGCTGCTGTCCCTCACTTGCCCAGGGCTGGCTCAAACCCTCCTTGTTGCATCTCATCCTAACGCCAGGAACAACTCCCGGCCCCACATCTCAATCTTACGGAGAAAAACAGGATTTTGCTTTAAGCTGCCTCTGCCATTGTCAGCCCCAGGAGGCAGAGCTGGCATTCGAACCGCAGCATCGCCCTCCCTTCCTCCTGGCTGAGGCTCACTCAGGGCCCGACACAAAACCTGGGCTTGCAACATGAAAGGCTGAAAAACCTCTGGGTTTTATGCCCCTGGAATCAGATTTTCTGCTTAATAAACCCCTAAAGAATCAGATGCAAAAGAGGTTTGTTTGAAAATTTTGGCCAGATTATCATATTGCAGTGATTCACACAGGCACAAAATACAGGAAAACACAAATATGCCAGGTCAAAACTATCTTCTTAGGTATCATGAGATACAATCAAACAAAATACAGGTTAGTCATCCTGAAAACTAAAGAAAATAATCTCAATCATTGCTAGATTTCCCCTTAAATCTATAGACTATTTTAACATCTTCATTTCTTTTGCTGCTTCATGCCAGCTAATCAAAGCAGTTTAAAATTCATATACAGACTGTGTGTGTCTGAAGTCTGTGTGCAATATTTCTGGTAACTACTACAGGTCCCTATGCACAGCCATGGTGTTACTTGTCCTCTGGCCGGGTGATGACCCCTGCATGAAGAATTCAGACCAACGATTAGCAAGGTTTGCAAAAGGGGCTTGAAGTGCTAACAGGATCAGTTGGATGCTGCCGCTGAGAACAGTATCTGGCTTATGTGCTGGCTTGAGGTATTTTATTATCCACAGCACATAATGGGGCATTTTAAACCACTTCTATTTACAACCGTTTTGCTGTTCCCCCCCTACTCTCCAGCTCCCACACATTTGCAGATGCTATTTACTCTGGGTTTCTGCTACTTCTTCAAATGCAAATGAGTCTTTCAGGCTTTCTCACTTTTATTTACCCACATGCATAACGTTACAGCAGGGTGGAAAACTGTAAGGTAAGTACTAACACTATTGAACCAGACACCGAAAACGAAAAAAACAAAAAGTCAGAAATGTCCAGCGTGTCCTCAAGCTGTGTTATTAACAGCTATTACAGCTATTTTAAACACTTTTTTTTTGTTTGTTTACAGCAGTGAGTCACCAATAGCACCACGCCAAGGGCGTAATTTGGACGTGCACTATGCGCTCTATCCTAAGCCTCTCAGCTTTGCCAAAACCTTCCTGTCTCGACCTGCAAGACACTGTTACTTCAGTTGTGGGCCTCTCCCAAAGGCCACCCAGCTTTCACATCCTCACTGACCACAGGACTATGTCACCCGAACCGGTGACCTCTGGCAAAGCTGGACGTGGGTCCTCAGCCACTACGCATGTTGTTTCATTGCATCCATTTCACTGCTGCTTATCTCCTGCCCCTTCCGACAGCCAGCAGCCCCAATTCAAGAAACCTGTAGAAATATTGAGGGCTTGAACAAGCTGGATGTCATAAGAGCCAACAAACTTCAAACAAATATCGGTGTGAGTGGCCGGATCCCCATCTGCATTCTCCAAAGTGGTGGGGATTCCCAGAGCCATCCCTGTGTGAGATAAGGTCCAGAGGCAGAGAGGGAGCAGTTTAGCTCCATAAAACATCCAAAAATAACTCTTCCCAAGGGGAGAGATGAGCACGGTGCAACTCGTCTCCAGGATAAAGCTGTGCATGCTTCTCCAGAGAGAAAACAGCGTCAGCCTCTCTCTGGTTTACGCCACAAGTCTTGCACAAATCATTCTCCCTCCCTGAATTCCAGCCTCTTGAGCCTAGTTTAAGGATTATAAATTGTAGAGAAATGGAGACAAATCCCCGTGAAATGTTTTAAGGGAGCAGTATCTGCATATCCCATTGAAAACATTTTGGACACATTTTTTTGCTTAGATTTACTAAGGACATCTTACCTCGCTGCTACACCAACGAGTCCCCTGTGTGCCAAGCCCCGTTACTTAGCAGTAAATTAGAGGTTATGCGTTTCATGCCAGCTCTTCCCTTGATAACATTTGCCGCTTTTCTGCACTGCTGATACAGGATAAAATGCAGGAAATAAGAAACTGAGGAACTGAAAGTGGGTCTCTGATTAAAGGACAGAGCCACAGGACTGCATTTCTTGCTTTGTATAAAATTAAAATGAAGAAGTAGCTTGATTAAATCAGACATCGAAGATGCTTCTTTCCTAATACACCGTGGTAATGTAAAAAAAGATGTTAGCTGCTGCAGTAACTGGTTTTTAAAGAAAAAATAAACACCAGCATGTCTTTGTTCCCAAAGACTAATTATCAAGATTCTATAAGAACTTAGAAGGCAGCTAATCAAGCAGACACTTCACTACTGTAAAATACGACTGCCCACTCAGCTCTTCCTTAAAATGGTGGTGAGAGGCAGGTACAGTCAGTACCTGGGGCCATTTCTGTCTGTCTAAGACATGAACAAAAATAGATATTGAGCATCGTGTTATAATTTGCCGGAAAAAAACTCAACAAATGAGTTGAAGAAAAATGCAAAGCTTGAATTGTTTGTGCAAAAAGCCCCAGTCACAGAGACTTCAAGGCTGAAGGGTTTTGTGAGCTGCAGAGCGAAGTCTTCTCCTGCCAGGCTCAACATGCCATGGGAAGTCAGGGGAGAGGGATTTTGGGGAGAATTCACCAGCAGTGGTGGATGGCAGCTTCCCAGTGTTGGGAAGTGGGATGGGGCTGAACCCCATGGATATGGCAATATCCCGCACAACGGCCCGGGTTTGTTGGAGGAAGGTTTGCTCCCTCCCATCACTGAGACTTATTGTCCCACCCCAGCTCCGAGCAGCTCCTGCCCAGCCCCAGGAGGGGACAATCCAGGGCAGCTCAGCTTGGGAGAGCACAACAGAGCTGGCTCAGAGAGGGAAAGAGGTTTGTCTTCCCCTTCCTGGCTGCCAGCATGGTGAAATGCTGCTGTCACGGATCCCTACAGATCCTTATCTAAATGGACAACCTTTGAGCTACCTGGACTTCGCAGACTCTGACTCTGGGGTCATTTCATAAACATGCTTGCAGAATTTGAGAACAAATTTCTCCTGGGCTGGATGGAATCGATCAATATTTCAGCCAGCAGTTGCTGAGCTGCGGCACAGGGAAATGCAGTGCACAGTGACAGACAGAAGACTGGATTTCATCGCTGTCCAGGGGCATCAATCAGCCTCAATCCTGATCCAGCTCCCCTTGAAGTCACTGAAAATTTTCCAGCCTGCATAAATGAGATTTGGACCAGAGGCACTGCTGAGTCCTAAAACACAATTTGCATTGAAATACTGAAGAACTCTGATCTGATGAACAGGATTAGCTATAAAAGAGAAAAACAATTCCTGCGTAATACGCTAAAAGTTAAAGAACTAAAATACTACATGGCAACCTCTACTGTCCTTATTTAGGACCACATTCAGATGTTATGTACTTTAAACATCAAGTGATATAATTCATCCAGTTTACTCCAGATTTATTCCTGATGTAAGTACAACCAAATCTGCCTGCCAGTCTCACTCAGGTAAACATTTCAGCAGGGGCTTGGTAGGTAAAGATTTTAACGCCCTTAAAAAGCCCAAAATCTCACTGATGAGGTCCACACAATATCTGATTACTGGTTATTACTTCCAGCAGCAAAGAAAACATTTCTTCTTCATGATGAAATGCACCTATATAAACTGAACACTGAGACAACCAGCTTCAGCATTTCCAACCAGTTTAATCAGCCTTAGGTCTCCAGTGATATACCTTGTGCAGAACCAGCTTTCTCCAGTGACTGGTACAGTAACACGGCTTAAGCCGAGTGACAAAAGAGCAGCTGGGTTTGTACTTTGACCAGCGAGTGCTCAGTCGGGTTTCACACAGCACATTCCAGTGTGCCCAAGTGTTAATCCTGGAAGGCTTCTAGCATAGCAGCTACTGTATGCATATCTCACTTCTCTGGCTGCTCAGAGAAAACATTGCAATTTGATTTAATTGCTATGTTGACTTATAACAGTATGTTTATACTGGATGCCTGCCAGCTGAAATGCAACAGGTTTGCAAAATGTATTTCCTCAAAACAGCATGATATGCAATGTAATAAGGAAAGCAATCTTCCAGTGGCCCCGATTCTGAAGTTCATTTCAACTCCTCTGACTTGGAAGGAATGCTACCAATTTGGAAGAATTACACCAGCCTAATTGATATGATAATCAGGCCTGAAGGCTGCATTTCACAGGTACAACAGTCACACTGCAGCTTCGGAGAGGGAGTATAAATGTAGGAAACGAAAGCGATTAACAGTTGCTTGTATTATGGGGATTGTTTGGCCTATTTAATACCCCTATCAGAAGATGCATTCTTTGTTGAGCAATCCTAAAAGAAAATAAAAGAGAAACTTAAAGAACACTGTTAATCCTTTGTCACTATGACATTTAAAAGCCAGTAAAAAGCCGTGCTTTGCAGATCAAAACAAAAATACCAGCACCCCCATGACCTTGGCTGCTACATTTCAGCCCAGCTAACAGCACCTACGTCTTTGAGGCAAGAAATATGCTATAGGACCATGACAGAAGCTGAAAGGTGAGTGTGCTTATTTTATTTCTGTAGAGCACTAGCTTTGCACTAAACCGTGACTACTGGCATATTTTGTGACTGGTATGGGGACGGGTCACGTCTCTGAGGGATGCAGGAACCAGGAGATGCTCCCAGTGGCCAGTATTATTTCTGCAGCAGCCAGTTTCAGGAGGGATAGCAGGGGCAAAAGTCACAAACCTGAGCAGCAGCGTTTGATCAGTTCATGAACAGGGTTTCATGAGATGATCACCTGTGATTCAAGGAGACTGGATTTCATGACCCCAAAAGTCTCTACTGGCCTGGTATCACCCTGATGCTAATTGGTTCTACTTTAAGACTTTAGCTGCAAACTTCAGCTACTGAAAGAAAGAGTCATGTGGCTCTCACTAATCCTGTACCACGGCTTGTAAAAACAAAAGAAAAGGAAAAAGATGTTAAAAAGATCGGGCAAAACCTAAAGTTGGAACAGAAATGGCTTTTGTCTCAGTTTCAGTCAAAAGAGAGTTCACTAGATACAGTAGTATTTCTTTGAATGGAACAAATAAACCTCAAAGATTTTATAATGAATACCGTTTCTACACGTTTCTACAAAGCAGCCTATAAAACTAGGAATGAGAGATGTCATACTCAAACACATACCACAGGACACTTTTCTCACAACTCCTGTAGCAAGGTATCATTTTCTATTTGATCCTATTTGGTTTTTCCATAAGGAACTGTAAAAACCTCTCTTAAAATCCTGGCACTAGAGTATGCTGTAGGAATCCTGACACTAATTCTGCTGGAGCAGAATCTCCCCCTTCAAGAATAAAGCCTTGAGAGGAAAAAAATAGTGTGTTGGTTTTGTTGCTGAGCCAGCTATTTAACTCCACCAGCTAGCAGAAACAAAGGGAAGCCAAATAAAACTATAATGTGCATGTTCCTTTTGAACGAATAAGCCAAAACCCTTTGAAATTTATGGTTCTACACCATGCCTACCTGATAAGCCATTTAGAAAGCTGTGGTTGCAGATATCAGCAATCAAGCAAATAAATTTTATTATGCTGTACAATACTAGTACAGTTAGAGACACTAATCATGGGAGAAGGGGAGGTTGCTATTTTTTTCCTGTCCCATATGGTAATAATTTTCTATGATTGAACTGCTATGAGCTAAATAAAACTACACATTAACAGTAAGATACATTGCAAATACATTAAATCTTCCCTGGAATTTTAGCAAATACTCACTTTTTCTATGATGTATTCGGAATTAGCAAAGGAATTGACACCAGGCTATAGGATTTATAAATAGATTTGGCTTCCTCTGTAATACTTTACAGGCAATTATTTCAGAAATGAAGATGCAGTGCCACAAATAAATAAAATAATTGCAGCTGATGAGGCTTTATTTACCACTATCATATTTCCCTGACTGCTAAGCTTCCCTCCTCTCATTTGCTCCACTAGCCTGAATCAATGACCAGATGAAGAGTTGTCAGTTAGTGTCAAACACTGAGCACAAGCGGTGCCAAAGGCAGATTCTGGTTTCCCCATTTCCAAATCCTGCCTGGGGCTTTCTGGAGCTGGCTTGCTCCCTGGATAAATGCAATGTGGAATTGGGAGGCTGGGAAAAAGCAGAGCAAGTCAGATGAGTTCTGCAGGGTTTCAAGCCATTTGCCAGGGAGCGCTTTTTGTGGTGACTCCCCTGCCAAAGATCTGGAGACCTCCCCTTTCACTAGCAGGTGCCCGGCTGTGTCAGGAAAGGTTCGCATGGTCCCCTCTATCTCCCACAATCCTGCTCAAACAGCTGTTAATTCAGTTTGGAAGATGCTGAGTGCAGCTATGTATAGCAAAACCAGTTTTCCAGGTCGTTCACGTGAATCACACCCAGGTAGCGACTGGCCTGGCACCTGCTTATTATCCTGTATGTAGCTCACACCATTTCAGTACTTCAGATCTCAGACAGCACGAGAAACTCAGGATTATCAATTTTCCTTGGTATTAGGCCTGAAATCCTATTGATGCCAACTCTGTTCTCTAAAGAACAGTGGCTCAGTTCAGTTTAACATAGAGATGCAACTCATATTGTCTGCTCCAGAACTGGAGAGATGAACTGAGGTCCTGGTTTTCATCTGCAGCTGGGCACTCAGTGTTATTTAATGGTTGTATTACCTGGGATTCATGAAGAAGGTTGCTTGTACGAAGAGGCTTATCAACTCAGAGGAAAGCATAATTTCTGTTGTTTTGAAAAGCCATGGAGCTGATAACACAGTAACAACTGAAACACGCAGGATAAACCACATGGAGATGGCCTCATTATCCTCCAAGGGCTTCCTTCAACAAGCTGATCTCAGAAGCAGACATCAGGACGATATTTCATGGTTTTCAAATTGAACTATTTAGAAAAAAACGTCTTTTATGTGGCCAGTCCTGATGGCCAGAGATGTCTGGCCCTGATCTGTGAGTTCCCCACAGCCTCCTGTCCTGGGAAGGCAGACCCAGCTTCGTGAAACCTGGATCAGAAGGGTACTCTGCAGAAAAGACAGAGTACCACAAAAAGCCTGGAAGGTGTTTAGGACCTGAAGAAGGTCCTACAAGAAGTCTCCTAACTTTAAAGCCTGATTTTTAATTTTTTTTTTTTTTTTTTGTAGTCTAGGCTGCTTATTTCTGTATAAAGAAATGATGCTGCAAACCCTTCTGAGAATGTCATCAACAACAGCGAGAGGCCAATGGGACCAGATGCCAAAGGAGCTAGGAAGATTTATGCTAGCCAAGCATCTGGCTCCCTGTTCACTGTTATTAGAATGAAGACAAATGCTTGCAAACATCCTTATTCAAAATCAGTAATGTGTTGAGGAATGCTCAGCACAAATGCAGCAGCATTGCTACTGTAAGGTGTGGTACCTGGGAACACAGCTGCTGAATGCTCTAATGCTGCTTTTTCCAGTGGTGGATGTAATGCAAAGAGCAGTGAGAAAACAGGGTGTTGCTGCCCTTCAAATCAAGCAAAGGGAATGATTAAGACATCACCATTTTCTGTTATTGTTCTAGTGGATGGTAGTAATTGCTTCTACACAGGTACGTGGCTATACCTCTATTGTCATCCATCATCTTGCTAAGGCTGTATACAGTACAGCAGAAATTGTAAACTTCTGATTTGACCTCATTAGCATTCCCAGAATTACAATGTCATGCCAGTGATAAAGATTGAGATTATCTGCATCTGAGCAAATGGAGAAGAGACAAAACACACACTACGTAAAAAGCCAACAGCACAACCACAATTCTGCCAAACACTTAAAGGCTGCTTGAACCTGCCTAGTTCTTGATTTCACATGGGGGACAGGACACAATTAGGAATTGTGCTAATACACACCAAATTTGCAGATGCAGGGGGATGGACCCATGCACTGATGACCTGAGGATTCCGAAAGAGCACAGAGAGAGGATGGGAAGATGTTGGAGAAGATGCTCCCTGATACCACCTTCCTTCTGACTTGTCAGTATTATCTGTGCTTCCTCTGACCTCTCCCAGGCGATCAGTGGTCTACTATAAACACGGAGAAATCTGCGTGCAGTTTGGCAAATAACACAGAGTCCTTTGGCCTTTGCACAAATGCCATGTGCTATCTGGAAGTTCATAGGATTTCCTTGTGATTCCCGGCATAAATGCACATAAGGAGGGTCCCTACTCAAACTCGGGCTGAAGGAAAGCGGGATCAATTATTTGGCCCTTCTGGCAGTCAAATGAGATCAAGCCAAATCTGTACTTGTCTGAGGATAGTCTATAGCAGCATCTATAGCGAAACAGGGAATTTCTCAATCTCCAGCCAGAAGCTTACCCCCTGAGCTGTGCTCCCTGCTACAGCCGTAACACAATGCCAACACATATTCCAAACCACTCACTTCCAGCTATTTTAGTCTTTTATGGACCATCCTAGAGGAAATTAACTGCACTTCCCTACAGTGGAAACAAAAGAAAGAAATGAATTTATTATTCCAGTAGTACCCTTGATACAGATACTGAGTAGCTTCATTAAACATTTTGCAGCCCCAAGTGTCTTTACTAAACCCTCTACAATAAGCACAGAGTCATTTTCCTTATTACAACACAAACATATGGGTCAGGATTCAGAACTCATTTACATCTGCTTTGTATCTGAATAACTTCCCTCATCTCAACGGGATCTGGGCAGGTGCAAATCAAGGCTGCATCATCCTAGTCCTTTCCTTTCTCTCTAGATTCATTACCTTGCAGTACCACTCTCAGATAAACTCATTTTCACAGTGTCAGCATAGTCACAGCCAAACGACTAATACAACCCTTTAATACAAACAACAATAAATCAACGGATTAAATTATAATTTATCAGACAAACACTATTTAGCTCTTCCCAAAGCTGTTCTGAACTCTCTTGTCTGGTCATATTCCAGAGGAGCACTGACACTAGATAAAGCTCAGACCTGCAGAGTAAGTTTACATAAGGAAGAAATGCTGAAAACATCCTATATTTATGATGGGAGATTTCACAGAGATCAGAGTGAATAACATTCCTGAGAAGACTGTAATGTATCTGCAGTCTCCTCAGTACCTCTTCCAAAGACCAGTCCGCCATGGTAAGGTTTCAACAGCCCCTGAAGCTCTGCACTCAGCAGCAAGCCCAGGGAACCAGACGCCACAACTTTGAGAGATACTACGGCAAGATTTTAACTGCTTAGAAAATGGCAACAGGCTATTCCACCACAATTTCGCTTTATAACACAGGCTTTTTTTACTTACTTCATTGGTTTGAACAATGCTTGTCCGTAATTCTGGAATGTCATGATGAGCTTCAGCTGGGTGCCTCCTGATTTCATCGCTGTGGGAAAACAAAACAAAACAAAACAAACTGCTTTAAAATGCTACATGTGGATGTACTTACACTCAGCTTCACTGAAACAAAATCATGTATCTTTTGCTCTATATTAGATTCAGCACTGTGGTATCGGAGCACCAAGCAGGGTAATCCTAAATGGACAACAGATTATTCAGCGGGTGCACAGCACAGGGGAGGGCTTTGAGATGCCAACCAGAACTAAAAATGGATTGTACTCCCTGATATGTCTTTGTCTTCTTCAAATAGCCACTATAGGCTTCATAAACACCCTAACTGAACAGCATGTATTGGAACAGACCATTGGAGTCTTGTTTTCTCCACCTCCAGTTGCTTTTTTAGTTTCTTTTGACAAGGAATGCACATTGGGAAAGGAGATGGAGAAGACAACTACAGCTGTGATGTGTAGCCCAATGCACAGCAGACATCCTTAATTAAAACTATGAACAGATACTGCAGCAATCTCTGATCTCTGCTGCGATTTTAATAGTTGTTGCTGAACAGTAGAGATATGTAAATTCGTCTCCTCTATGCACAATGGACATGTATCCAGTCCCAACCATTAACTTCGAGGGATCCCGAAGTGGCTCATACAGGAGAGCAGAGCTTTGCAGTGGGTTGCTGGCTCAGGGACTGTGGTCCATGCCACACACCGAGGGCATCTTTGCCCCAACATTAAATGCACTCACTTCCCAGCTGAGAGCCCATGCGAATTTAAGACTTCTATTCATACCAACACAATATCATGTTTAACAGTCAGATTATAGCATTTCTAAAGTCAGAGTGATTTTTTTAATATATATAAGAATTCATAAAAATGCATTTTACTTTATCACAAGGTTGCTTAAGAAAGATAAACATATACTCGGGCAAACTAGCTGCTTTTTTGCCATCTCAATCAAAACAGCTCTAAATAAATGAAATGACCTATACCCTGACTCCTTAATTCATTTCTGTGTTTGGAAAGGCAGGCCATGGCAGTCATGTCTGTGTGGATGAGTCAGTCCTTTAAAAATGCTTCCTACAAATGATCAGATAATCAATCCTTCTTCACAGTTCTGAGAAAAACCTGCGTCAACTGGAAATCTACACAAATGTCAAGTTACCTTGCTCCGCAAATTTTGGCTTAGAGTTGCCCTTGTTCCACCTATATAGCTTGTACATTTTTTCTCTCTAACCAATGCCATTAGCTACACGTCTTTTTAACTACACATCTCTATGCCTTATTACAGATAGGTCATCAGCTCTCTTGTAATCTATATTTTTGCAACAAAACGCTATGTAAGTCTGGTCAGTGTAATTATACTTCTAGAACAAAATCCCTCCTGCCTTGCTGTTTTGCTGATCCCAGCCTTCTCTTGCATTTTCAGTTTATCCCAAAGGAACAAACAAATAATTAGAAATTAAAGGGCACTAAATAACTTGCACTGAACAGGTAAAGCAGAAGCACGTAGCTTTCACATATTAAACTCGCGCTCTTATGCAGAACAGGTCCGTTGATCTGCACCTGAGGGAAGAAGGAGCAGAAGACCTTGTCATACCCAGCCCACAGCCTGAAGGCAATGAAAAGCAGCAACCTCCATTTAGGTCAGTAATACAGCCTCAGCAGCAAAGGGCAGATTTGCGGCCTTTCTGTCAGATATGACTCTCTCCACCTCCAATGACCTCAACCTGGCTACTTGAAGACTGCTCACAGCAACCAAAGACCAAATGTTTTTTTTCTCTAAAACAGACATAATTTATGCTTCTTCATTCAATTCTGAGGAGCTTGGGGCTTAGAGATTGGCTCTGTCTCCTCTGTGAGACACGTATGTCCAAAATATAGCAAAGATTCTGTAAACCCATCAGTGAAAAGGGAAGGATAGAACCTATTTTGAAGTACAGCTGGGAAGCCAAATGTTTGGGAAATCACAGCAATGCAAAGAAGAAGAAAAAAGGACGATCCAGCACACACTTTTCTAAGCTCAAAGTTTCAGATACACTAAGAGGACTGGTTTCTCAGCAAATTGAAGCCACTCGGCGGATAATGATTTTGTTAGCAACCAAACTCAACAATGACTGTGTCATCATCAAGCAGGGAAATGTATGAAGAAGATTAACAATTTAGAATAATTCTTCCACGAGGCACAAAGGCCTGGTTTTCTGTCAGAAGGAATTGAGCTGAAGTAAGACAAAAGCATCTCCGTGGTCTTTTTAGATCCATCTTATTGTACTGCCTTAATTGGTTGCAATAGTAGTCTCGACCAAACACAAGTTTTGCTGGCATGTTGTCCCTTCACTGCTGCCAGGAGTAAACTTTGGACGTCCCCAAAACAGAGAGTGACATTGGTGGCGATGGTGTCCCATCATGCCTTACAGCAGGGCATGCTGGAAGCCACATGCATTGTGGGCAACAACCCGTGCCAGAGCTCCACATTGGCTTTGCCCCACATCATCTGGACTCTCACACACATATTCCCACTCTGTTTGTTCAGTGACACAGATGCGCTGGCCAGGCTGGAGGTGATTTAAAGCCACCCTCTAAGCCCAGACTAGTTAGAGCCTAACATTGTAATCCCTGCAGAGAGGGAAACACCTGAGCTTAGACTGTCCTTTTGAACTCAACAAGACACTTCACACACCTCTAAACTAAGTGGACTTGGGAGCAGTCCAGGACGCCCAAATCTTGGGGATGGCAATGCCAGAAACACCCAGATCTCATTGGAGATGATTCACGTGGACCTCTAGGTCACGTTACGTCCCTTGTCCTAACTTAGTGCTACATCTGCTTACTGGTTTCCCTCACATTTTCTGAGCTGTATTCCCTCAGGATCTCCCTTTCCTACTCACACATCAGTTAAACACGTTCCTCTAGCCATTATGGCCAAACAGTGAGAGCCCCGTCATCTTCCAGGAGCTTATGCCAAACAAACACTATTTGCTCATGTGGAGATGCCCTTGTCCCCTTACCTACTGCCCACAGGAACATTTCTGAAGACTTTATAATACCCAGAAGCAACATATACAATTTACAAAGAAACTGGAGGATGCCACATCATTGCCACGTGTCACATCTACAATCAGCAGGCTTAGGTATTTTCAAGAAGGTCTTGCAACATAAGGCAGTACTGACTCCAAAAGAACCACTAGTCACACTCTGAATCCACCTTTTCTTTTAAGGTTTCTGAATATACTCTAATATCACAGGTCATGAACATCTCTGTAAAAGACTTCACAAACCTGGTAGCTCCCAGCAGGTACCTCAAATCAAATCTCATACAGCTTCCAGACATGCTGGCACAGTGTTAAAAACAAATCCCAATACCATCATTACTTTTTATCTTCAGGCAACTCAAAGCCTCTCTTTTCCCCCCAAAGCAGAAGGAAATGGAAAGCAGCATTAACCTTTCCTGTTAACCCAGTGCAAGGGCTTCTGGGTGTGATCAGAAATCTTCCTAACTTCAGCAGGCCTTGCAAAAAATTCCCTGAGGTATCTTTTGTTTGAGTGCCTATGGGACTAGAGTCTTTTCCAAAGACTGGTGAAATTGGTGCGATTCCTTCTGTTTTCTCTGACAGACTTCGGACCAAGCCTCCAAAAATCCCCACTCCATTTACATCTATGAGCCTGTTGTCATGGCCACATGCCATGTCTGCTACTTCCCCACTTTGTCCTCTCACCAATACAAGAACTGAATTCCCCTCCTGATCCAGAACACCACCCAACATAAAAGATACATTACCTATCCTCTCCCAACTATCTTTTTATAACTGTGTGCTACAAGGTTTTTGACACTCTCTTCTAAAGCATCTGGTACTACCCCCTGATCAAGCCTAAATGCTCCCCAAAGGGATTTGATCCAAAAGGATCTGGAATTTGAATTGATCTGGCTTTCCAGCCCCTCTGTTTTGCTGCACAATAGCCTCATCCCATTAGCCTGTCTAGACCGTGTGGTCCTCTGATGGAGAGCAACAGTCCCAACAGCATCTCTGAACCTGGCTTTTGGTCAGAATCCAACAAATATCTTAAATGTATTTAATTACGCAATGATAATGCCTGAGAAGTGAGATCCAGTCAAAGCCTGGGATGCAGTAACATCTGAAACAGAGGATATGCAGATCCATTTTGGATTCCTATTTATAGATCAAGCTTAAATCTAACATAAACATGTTGATTTGCTTTAGCAAGTAATAGTCTGCCCCAGGCTAGAGACATGGCTCTGTTGAAGCTGTAAAGAACATATTTCAAAACAAATTCAAGCCCTCATCATCTCTTAATTTGTTCTTGTTCAGCCAATTCTGCTAACTTGTTTTTAAAGGCCTTTCTTGGTTTAGTCAAGACAGTAAAAGACTTCTGGAGGGGAAGAGATCTGTGAAATAATTCAGAGGCTTTGTTGTACATTTTAAGTCGCCCCCTTTCATCTGGAATTGTACATTAAATCAATCTGTTGACTTTTGGCAGATTCATTGTTTTCTTATACAGTAAATCAATGGTGCTACATTGCATTATGTTTTTCACATGTTCTCAATTGCACTTTTTCCCTTCCTTTGGATGAGACTTTTATAATTTCCTTTAGCACCACAACCTAGGTTCAATCTTTAGCATCTTGTCTCTTTCTTTTTTTTTCCCCTGACTTGAAGCAGAGTCCACCTTAGTTAATTGCAGCATTTATTCACTGCGTGAGTAGTCTTGCGTGCCTGTTTTCTAATTAGTGCCTGTACAAACTGAAGGCATCACAGCTTCAGAAATGAACTCAGTCAGGTAATGTTTCCAAACCTTCCCAACCAGAGAATTTAAAGAATAAAAAAACAAACCCCAACTAAACAGAGGAATTATGAAAGCCTGTTCTGCTCACAGGCAGTCCCACAACACAGCTCCTCTGGACAGCAGTACAAGCAAGATCAAGACCACACTGCCTCTAAAACGCACCGTGCCACATTTGTTGTTAAACTGCTGACAGTGCTGCCACAATTATGCACAGACATCTTGTAAATATGCAAGAAAATAGCTAACTGTGGTTATTTATGCATGCAATAAACAGTTATGAAAAGCAAAGGCAATACGCAATTGCCTGTGCTTGTGCTTCTTCTGAAAACTGGGTTTCGGTGCTCAGTGGAAAAACAACTCTCCCTGGGCTCCTATTTATGGCAGGAGGAAATTTTCAGTGAATTAAATCAAATTAAGAGCTATCCCTTTATGCTGAAGAAAATGAATAGGAAATACATACATTGATGCAGGGCACAGAATACACCCTCAGCTTGAAAGCTCTGGGTAACCCTGTCCTTTTCAAGGCCAGCTCTAGGTGTCACTGTGGGAGCTGAATGGGATGCTCCTTCCCATCCATGGATTTGTTCCATTTAAACTTTAACATCAAGAAAATGTCACCTTGGTGCTCCCTGCTCTTGGGAATTGCTTCTGTCACCGTTTTCATTTTAAAATAACACTGCACGTTACAGAGTCGTGTGAGCAGTTCTGATAGATGGAGAGGGATCAATCTGGTCACCAGTCTCCTTCATAAATAATGCAAGCTGAGCAGAGAAATTACAATGTGGCTAAGAAAGCTGTTTAGCTGCACTTTGGATCTAATTACTGTAGATATCAAGAACCCACACAGCAAATCACCTAATTCTGCTAGAGCCCAAGTAAATCTGAATACTGGGAAGAAACTGGATAAAGCAGTATCCCATTTAATCTAATGCATGTAAGCTTGTATATTTAATTGTCCTGCTGTCAAAAAAGAAGCCTGGAGATTGGGCATTATGAAGATTCCCATTTATTTTATACTTCTAACCTGACATCTTTGCAGCTGCCTTAAAAGAAAAAAAAATTTTAAAAAGACAAATTAGAAAATATGCAGGAATATGCAAAATAATATAACAGCCCTATAAATGTCCTTTGGTCAAATATATTACTCTTTATTAATCAGCTTACATGCTTTTGAATCACTGCTGCTGCTCTGCAGTAAAGCTGAAAGCTGGCAGGTATTATTTCAAAAGACATAGTTTTAAACACCCAAAGAATCTGCAACATAAGAGATGCTGCACCATTAAAAAAAAAATATATATATGTATATATATATACATAATACATATATATTAACAATATGCTCTTTCTTGCTTTCTAACCTGATTGAAAGCTCCCAAAACTCCACAGAGGCAGGCAGTGGATGCTACCAGCAAAATTCAGATCCTGGCATCTTTATATTGGCAAAAGTCCCCTTTCATTTCCATAGGCTTGATTTCAGACTGGGATTTATGTGTAGGAATCATTCCCTGTCAGTTCCCACAGCGACCAATACCAATACCAAATGTACCTCACGGTTTAGTTTATGGAAATTATACTGAATCATTGACAGAAACCATGGCTCTGTTTTTCTTAGGGGCACAAGAGGCCCTACCGTGCTCTGAGGAGTCTTGTTCAAACATTAACAGAGAGACAATCCCATAGGAAATCGCTAATAACAATCATAAATCTTCCTCTGTGGGCCCGTGGCCCTTTCCCCCCGTTGATCTGAAAGCTCTATCAAAACCATAATTAATGGAAACCTCATGACGCATCTATATGACACATTAGGTGAAATCATAGACCCAGGGAAGTAAATGGCAAAACTTCCACTTACATCACCCACGTCAGCATTTCACTCCTGTTTTTTATGATACCCATTTTGCTGCTGGGTTAACTGAAGCATCGAGAGGTTAAGCAACATTCCCAGAAGCACAAGTGAAGATCAAGCCCAGAAGATCAAGCAAAGAGAGAGTACTAAACTGCGTTTCTCATTCCTACCTCTCTTCTTCTCCCACCGACTTCTAAATCCCTAGATCAACTTTAACCATCTCCCTGCCCTGCAGAAGTGACAAACTTCACAGCTCAAACGCCACCAAGTTTGCTGCAAACACTGCTCTCCTCCTGCACAGACAACACCGCTGAGCTCTAAAGTGTTGAAGAGGTAAATAGAAATCGATACGCTCAGCAGCCACGCAGTACAAAACACCATTACAGCCAATGCACTTTGTGTAAACCTCAACAGATGAGCCAGGAGATGGTCTGGTTGAGCATCATCTCTGCACAGAGCTGGGGACAGCCTGGTCACCGCCTGGGGCACTGCTGCTCTCTGCGGGGGCACAGGGAAGGGCACAGCCTCCATCTTTTCCTCCTTGACGGATGTGCTCAAAAACCAACGTTAACACACGTGTTGTAAAGTGCTGGCTCAATCCCCAATCACACGTGTCACTAATGTTCCAGAAATCATTTGGGTTTGAGGGGAGAGGTCGTGGCAGGGGAGGGCTACGTCAAGGACAAAATCACCCGGGTCGCGTCCATACGGTGCCCTCGTTACCTCCAGCAGAGAGCAGAGGAGCACGGGCAGAGCCTGCTGCCATCCACGGTGTCACATCTGAGCTAGAGAAGGGAAAATACACGGCTTAACCGTCAAACGTGAGCTCCTTAATGAATCACTCCGACCCAGACTTTTGGGAACAGAAAACCCATCATAGGTTAATAAACAAGCCTACGTTTGTTCTTTTTCATGAGCTAGGTGTCCACCGGACCTTTGAATACAACACGTGGGATGGCACCTGGGTGCTGCAAACTGCTTTACCCAAACCCCTGCCCCGGCAGAGCTCAGTGGAGAGCTGTGTGCTGAGCACAGCTCACTAAGGAGGCGAAGTTCTCCTGTGGCATTCTGTATGTTACACCTACTCCATCTGGATCAGCTAAATCAGCCCACTCTTGACGACCAAGGATCCCCCTTAATCCGGCTCAGCAGCCCCTGTGATTCACACAATGGAAACTGTAAACCTTAGGGCTGCTCATGCTATTCTTGCACAGGCCGTTTCCTGCTGAAGCCAGGGGAATTTTTGCCTTGCAGGGTTAAAGACCTGCTGACCTCATCTGGCAGTGCCAACACCACCATCAGCACTTTTACAGAGCTCCTGCTATTTCATCCCTCTGAAACAGACTTAGCAACCTTGTGGTCAGCGTAAGTAACTTAATTTTCTGCGTGGCCGGCAGAAACCGCTGGCTGTGCTGCAGCTTTCTACCTCTGGAAACCACGGGGTGTGCATTTGTTTAGCATCCCAAGGTTTTCATTTGGGCTCGTGCTTTTTTTTTTNCCCCTGACTTGAAGCAGAGTCCACCTTAGTTAATTGCAGCATTTATTCACTGCGTGAGTAGTCTTGCGTGCCTGTTTTCTAATTAGTGCCTGTACAAACTGAAGGCATCACAGCTTCAGAAATGAACTCAGTCAGGTAATGTTTCCAAACCTTCCCAACCAGAGAATTTAAAGAATAAAAAAACAAACCCCAACTAAACAGAGGAATTATGAAAGCCTGTTCTGCTCACAGGCAGTCCCACAACACAGCTCCTCTGGACAGCAGTACAAGCAAGATCAAGACCACACTGCCTCTAAAACGCGCCGTGCCACATTTGTTGTTAAACTGCTGACAGTGCTGCCACAATTATGCACAGACATCTTGTAAATATGCAAGAAAATAGCTAACTGTGGTTATTTATGCATGCAATAAACAGTTATGAAAAGCAAAGGCAATACGCAATTGCCTGTGCTTGTGCTTCTTCTGAAAACTGGGTTTCGGTGCTCAGTGGAAAAACAACTCTCCCTGGGCTCCTATTTATGGCAGGAGGAAATTTTCAGTGAATTAAATCAAATTAAGAGCTATCCCTTTATGCTGAAGAAAATGAATAGGAAATACATACATTGATGCAGGGCACAGAATACACCCTCAGCTTGAAAGCTCTGGGTAACCCTGTCCTTTTCAAGGCCAGCTCTAGGTGTCACTGTGGGAGCTGAATGGGATGCTCCTTCCCATCCATGGATTTGTTCCATTTAAACTTTAACATCAAGAAAATGTCACCTTGGTGCTCCCTGCTCTTGGGAATTGCTTCTGTCACCGTTTTCATTTTAAAATAACACTGCACGTTACAGAGTCGTGTGAGCAGTTCTGATAGATGGAGAGGGATCAATCTGGTCACCAGTCTCCTTCATAAATAATGCAAGCTGAGCAGAGAAATTACAATGTGGCTAAGAAAGCTGTTTAGCTGCACTTTGGATCTAATTACTGTAGATATCAAGAACCCACACAGCAAATCACCTAATTCTGCTAGAGCCCAAGTAAATCTGAATACTGGGAAGAAACTGGATAAAGCAGTATCCCATTTAATCTAATGCATGTAAGCTTGTATATTTAATTGTCCTGCTGTCAAAAAAGAAGCCTGGAGATTGGGCATTATGAAGATTCCCATTTATTTTATACTTCTAACCTGACATCTTTGCAGCTGCCTTAAAAGAAAAAAAAATTTTAAAAAGACAAATTAGAAAATATGCAGGAATATGCAAAATAATATAACAGCCCTATAAATGTCCTTTGGTCAAATATATTACTCTTTATTAATCAGCTTACATGCTTTTGAATCCCTGCTGCTGCTCTGCAGTAAAGCTGAAAGCTGGCAGGTATTATTTCAAAAGACATAGTTTTAAACACCCAAAGAATCTGCAACATAAGAGATGCTGCACCATTAAAAAAAAAATATATATATGTATATATATATACATAATACATATATATTAACAATATGCTCTTTCTTGCTTTCTAACCTGATTGAAAGCTCCCAAAACTCCACAGAGGCAGGCAGTGGATGCTACCAGCAAAATTCAGATCCTGGCATCTTTATATTGGCAAAAGTCCCCTTTCATTTCCATAGGCTTGATTTCAGACTGGGATTTATGTGTAGGAATCATTCCCTGTCAGTTCCCACAGCGACC
>VWYH01007412.1:12900-80026 GCA_013399365.1 Pampusana beccarii | reverse complement strand
GAAATGGATCTATAAATTCACAGCTCTGTCTTTTACTCCTTTTAAAAGGCTGAATTTATTGAGTCTTCAGGTGCTTTACCTCTCTTCCACAAGTTCACAAAGAAAGCTACTGAATTTTTATCAGCTCACTCCTGAAGTACACAAGGGTGAAATTCATCAGATCAGCCTATCTGAACACCCAACTCATCTGACAGCTCTCCAGCCTGACTTCTTTATCCAACACTGAAGTTTTGCCCTTTAATCGGAGGTATCAATTATGATAACAATCTGCGACCTTTCTACTGATGATCGAAGCAAAAGAAGCATTGAACAATTTGGCATGATTACCATTATCAGTAGCCATCCTTTTCCGTTGAATGGCAAACCTTACCCTTCCTTCATCTTTAATGCCAAAGTATTTACAGCACGATTTCCCACTACACTGACCATCCCATGATAGTTACATCACACATAGTGCCTTTGCTGGTCTCATTTCACACCTACATATTTGTGCTGTACTTCTTAGGGTTTCCTTAGTAACCTGACCATTTTTGTTCGTTAGGCATTTTCATCGTTTCAAAAACAAGAAGTGCTGAGTTGGTCTCATAATACCCAGTGTATTTTTCCACACAAAAAGATAGTTTATCATGATGTACTTAAAAAAGCATAACTGTCCTAATTATCTTTTTATTTTAGTACAGCATTTCATGGGGTTTCACAGAGATTTTCTACATTCTTTGCAATTTTTCTAAATTCCTTTGATTTTATGTTGTTCAGCTCTCTCTCCTCTCCCTTTCCATGTACCTTGATTGATCTCACCCAAGTTCTTCATATTCCTCTCTTCACATTCAGAGAGTACTCTTCCTTTTTACTTAGAATCAAATCCCATAAAATCTCTATTTGTAGTTGTCTTTTTCACTACTGCATGAAAAAAATGCCAATAGCACATGCAAAAATCCTTGTATTTTTGAATTACTATTCCTTTCCAAAATGTTGTTTTCTGTCACTTTCAGGATAGAATGCCAATGACCATTTTGCTCACTCACATCAGTAACAGCTACAGTTTTCCTCCTTTGTTACTGAAGTAGCTACTGGTATGCACAGAAGCCCTTAATCTTTATAGTTATCTCTTGATTTTGAATCAGTTTTGGATCAGAAACATCCCAGTATAATTTATACCAGGCTAGAGTTTGCTTTAAATTAACGTAGTGCACAATAGAGAGATGAGGGACTGTGGATTTTTTTGGTGTGCCAAATGAGTTAATTGTTTTCATAAGCCACCTATTATTTTGTCTTCTAAATATTCTCCTCTATATGTCTTCTGTATGTTCTCCTGTATTTTTGTTGTTTCATCTTTGAATTAATTTTAATTGTACCTCAATTAAATCTCTTGAAAAGAGGAAAATGAAGAAACAGCTAGTAAATTTGAAGGTTTCTATTGGGATCTGAGAAGCAGCTTTATTCATCTAAACAAGGAAGCAACCTCGAGAAATATTTTTCTTATTATTGTTACTGAGTTTATTAAGTGTCTAAAATAGTTTTTAAATTGTGGCATATAATTCTAGTAATTATGGTGTTGAAATGTAATGCTAGAATGCACAAATAATAATTTGGAAATCTGTTAACTATCAGCTATGATGTATGAATATCTCTAGTTTTAAAGCCGTCAAGCAGAAATAAAATAGTGTTCTCAACCTGGAAAAGTTAAATTATGCAGTTGTCACCTGTACTGTAAAGCAGCTTTTTTGCTTTCCCAAACTCAAAATGATTTATAGTTTTAATGTTTCATTTTCTTTTCTGTCAGACAAAAACTGTTCCACAGATATTGATGAATGTTTCTTCGAGCCCTGCAAAAATGGAGGCCATTGCCATGATTTGACTGGTGAATTTTACTGTAGCTGTTTGCCAGGTAAGAAGTCAGATGATGTTTAGGTGAGAAATATTCAGTGGTATTTAAGAAAAAATGTTATTATTCATAAGCATACAACTAAGTAGTAAGTTATTTTCTTGAAAAGAGAGAAGGACTGAGCATCTAGTCTTTAAGCCTGCTCTACCATTGCTATGCTCCTGGTGCCAGCAAAATTTGTTTACAAAACAGAGCTTGTGTACCAGAAGTCCTGCCTTGCAAACTGATGAATGAAGAGTCTTAGAAATCAACCAACACTTGCAGTGGTATTCACTCCAGAATGTTTGAGGCATTCTGAAATATATTATACTTGTATAGTATAACAAATTGTTTATTTTTTTTTCCTGCTATCATTATTGTGGGTCAACTAGCCAGCATTTGCCTGGAAAGCAGAATGTAAAATGTGAAAGAATAGTACTTTTTCAGTCGCAGTTTTTTTCATATTCTTAAGTCACTTACATTGCACTAAACCTTGTTCTATCATGTCAACTTAGCAATATAATGGTAAAATCATCAAGTTTATCTTTGGACAGAAATATTTGCTTACAATGGACAGGAAAAAAGATGTGGTTAAAATTATGATGTCTCTATAAGTATTATGTATGTTTTTATGTAAGAGATATAAAAATGTATGCAAACTATTTAAAGCCTAATGTGTAAATAGCTTGAAAGTTATCGATGTATGAAAAATAGAAATAGCACTCACAGCCAGCATGGCTATTAAATCATAGTGTATGCACTTAAAAATAACTCGCATATATGCATAATTACACATAGGTATTAGTATATATAGAAGTGCATGCATGTGCGTATTATACATACACATGCATATACATATAAACTCTTTTAAGACCTGAGACCTCTCAATAGACTTTCACAATGCACAATTTGTTTGAGTATTTAAAAACTTCGCAAATATAATTTTTTCCTCATGTATTTAATTAACCTTCCACTACAAAATTATTTCATTTCTCTACTGAATTTTAACAAGAGAAAAAACAAAATTAAGAGCAAGTGTTATAGTGGTGTAGTGAAAAGTTGATTACAACAGTAGTCTGTCATCTGGAAACCTTGCCTTGAAATAATAAAGTAGAGAAGCACAGATTGAGGAAGAAGTGAGGAGTCATTCTCTAAAGTCCATAACTTCTCCCCAGGTAATCTGATATTTAAGGTAATATTTATCTAGAAGTTGTTAGAGTTGTAGAATGTATTCTGAAAGCCAAGAAAAGTGATCAATGGAATAGAGAAACTGCCTTATGAAAAACCAAAGATTCTTTAAATTTGTAGAAGAAAAGCATGAGGGAAAGAGGGGAAGCTTAGAAAGAAAATTGTGAAAGCAGGTTCTAAACTGAAAGCAGAACTATGGTTCACTGAAGCCTGTTCACAAGAAGCAACAAGGCACTTGAAGAACCTAGTGACATTTTGAAATAAAACATATAAAAGAACTTTTAACAGATGATAATATATTTCTAAATTGGTTACCACAGAAAGTGATGTTGGTAGACAATTTTAATTAAAAGTTTCAGTGAGGTTTTAGACAAATTCACAACTAAAAAGGCTGTCAGTGGATACTAAAGGATCCTCTGATTTCTTTAATACAACTGCATGCTCCGAAATTTCAAAGCGAACAGACTGCTGGAAGTGGCTAGGCTAGTACGCTCTCCATGAATAGCCTCTCTTTTTTCTACTTTCAGTTCTGGGCTAGATGAACCATTGCACTGACCACACAGGATGTTTCTTAGATTCTTATAGAATGTTCTTATGCTTTTGCCTTTTATAAAACCTTACATCCACCACACAGCTTCTTTCATATTCCCATTCATGCCTCAGTGATGTATAATATTATCCCTGCTACACCTTACTGAATACACAAAAAAAATTCTTTATTTTTTCAGTGGGATTAGTGCATGATTAGTATGATTACTAAAGTAGACTGATTTTAAAGCAGAAAATCCTGTCAGTTGGGGTGCTTGGATTGATGGATTCAACCTAGAATCAATTTATGTTCAGCTCAATACATTGAATCAAATAAGCAGTACTTCTGATTAAGAGTAAACTCACATACAGAAAAACTGTAAATCAAATTCTTCCTTTTTTGGAGGTTTGCTTTTATTAAAGTTTACTGTACCATGAAATAAGACTGTACTTTCTTTAAAATCTTTCTGGAAACACTTATTGTGTAGAAGCTTATACATGAAATGTTCTGTTCCAGAAAGAAGTCTTAGGAAAATTGTTGCTTGGTGTGACTCAAAAAAATAAAATGAATCATCAAGATTACAGATGGGAAATATTTAGGAAATCATTCAATCTTTCACACTGTTTCTGAACAATCACTCTTAACATAGAATCTGTATGACTGCTTTTTGTCTTGATTTCAAAATTGCCTAAGAAGAGGCTCTAACATTTTTTTAATAGGAAACTGTTGCTCAGTTTACCAAAAGTATTTTCTTGATGTGTAGTTTGAAATTCATATTATCAATTTCTTGCTCCAAGTTACTATCCATTTATACAATTTGGAAGTAATATGTTTTTCTTATACCTCTAACACCCTAACTTCTGCAGGATAGCAATCTTTCTGAAGAAGTCCATCTAATCAGCTGTAGAAATGCTGTTCAGCAGCCTACCACTTTCAGCAAATGCTATTAGTATTCATACAGTGAGAGTACAGAACCTCTTGAAGGCAGTTGCTAGTAGACTCAGTATTTTAAAGAAACAGGTTTAATACATTCATGTGATGTTAGCTTTTTTGCAAATTCTTTATATTGAAACTGCTGTAGGCAGTCACATCCATGAGATATCAGTGCTGACTATTCATCCAGGAAAACGGCTGAGGTCACTGATGGAGCTGTTGGAGAGACAGAAGTTCGGCTCTTGCAAAAGCAGCACCTTTATTTCCTTTCCTTCTGCAGGGTAATGGTTAACCTGTCCTTCCTCTCTCCTGTTCAGTAACATATACATCACGCTATTTAAGCCTGGTACAGCAAATGATGCCATTTAATTTAGCTTTTTAAGATGTATGAAATAACATGTTGAATAAATCACTATGTCCTCATGAAACTCAGACTTTACTATAGGAGGATGGTTACTAGAATTTTGTGTATGTATCATCAAAATTGTTAGACAAAACTAAGTATGGTAATACAACAGAAGAATGTTGATCAATCCTAGCCTCAACCTAAGAGAATGACAAAGGGAAGAGGATAACAAGGCTAAGCAAAAAATGCCCCATTTGGGGACCTAGGACAGAATCTAGAAAGCAGATGTGTAACCCATCCTTTCTACACAGAACGTAACCCATACCATCCAGCAGGCTTGGATCCTGAAAATGTTGAAAAGTTCCAGGAACTGAGTAACAGGTTATACACTTAGCACTGACATCTAGATAGGCTCAACAAACTTCTTAATACATATAAATTTACATGTATTAATTTTGCCAAACACTTAAGCTTTTATTTTTTATATATTTAGTTCAGTCATTCAGTTGTAGGCAATTGCAGCAATATTGCTGCTTGTTGCTTACAAAATGAAAAACTATAAATGTCAGGGCTGCAGAAAGACAACATTGGTTTGTCTGTTTTATCTTTTCAAGGTCAGAATGGTAATGATTTTGTAGTGCACATTATTCTGCTTTTAAGCCATGTAGAGAATGTGCAGTTAAAGTACAAATGTATACTATATATAACATTTGTAAATCAAATTTTGATATATTCGTACTTGTTCTTTCATTATTTTCACTAGAAGAATAAGATTGCAGTGCAGTGAAGTTTTAAGATTCTACATTTGTAATTGTCACACTTTTGTTTTAATCTTTCATAGATGTTTTAAGCTGTAATACAAACCTTAATATACATATTACATGCAAAGGAAAATCTTCACTTTGACATTTATATGAACAAAAATGTTGGTAAAAAATAGCACGGTCATTACTGCAGTGGTCACGTGATTGCACTGACAGTGTGTATTCAAAGTGTGTGTTATGATGTAATACATAATTGTGTTTTCTGTAATATACTGGCAAGTGTACCTTCTATGTATTTATATTGTTCCTAGAAGCACAGTAAGATTTTAATTTTAAAATATAATCTTTATTTTCTGTTAAAAAGTGGGCACAAATGTGTCAGAGCAAACAAGACTCTGCCATTTCTACTTATGCGAGATTTCATTCTTATACAAATAAGCATTCAGAGAGCTCTTTCACTCAAAGACTGAAATATGTAGAATTTTGGTGAATTAAAAAATTGAAACAAGATAAAGTTATAAAAACATTTAATAAAAGATATGGTTTTTAATTACAGAGTTTTTACAAAAGATAAGAAATAAATGGTGAAGGCAGAAGAAAATTCACATGATGGCAGTGAAAACCATTCATTATACACCAGCACATACTAGGTAGTGTATAGAAGCATGCAACTAAGTGTAGGAGAAAGAAAATTATGGAATCCAAAGGTATTCTGATGAAAATAGGAAACAAGAAGAGCAACATACTTCACAAAGTTAATTAAAAAGTCTCACACAAGGGTTTGATGTTAAGGTAGGATGTGATGAAGAAAGAGAAAGTAAACTTCTGATTAGAGAGAATATGACGAATTTCTCACTGTTGTGAAAGGATCAAAACTTATTATTTCTAATAGCTTTACTAAGTTACTTTCTCTTCTATAATCCCAATTTTCTTCCTGTGTTCCTGTCTTTATCAGTATAGTGCTTCCTGCCAGTGGTAAGTGAAATTTTCCTGCAATAGAACACAAATTGCTGGCTTCTTCTTCCTTTTTTCACCTGTGAATTTATGTCATTTTGAGGCTGTCATTTATGAGGCTGAAAAAGTAGAAGAAAAAAATTCTATTGATTAACAGCTCATTCGTAACATCAATTCAGTCCTTCAACCCTAACAGATGACTTAAAAATCTGACATTTTTCTAATAGAAACAGCACTATTTATTTCAAAGTGGATAATGAGACGTGGAGTTACTGTTAACAAAAGCAGACACAAAACACTGATGTCTTCAGAAATACTGTAATAGCCCATTACAAATCCCCCAGGTGAAGAAATGTCTCTAGGACAGCCTTTAGCTTGAGTCTATTTATTTATGAAACTACTAGAATGGCAGTAAGAGAATGGAATGGAATAATCTGTTCTCTCAATATTAAAGTTATTATAAAGATCTGTTAAAACCATCATAGCTGTATTTCACGATTCACCAAAGTTATACTCTTCTAGAAAAGATTTAACTCCCCAACTGTTGACTAATTTTCATTTGCTGCTTCTTAAATTGGGCATCTCTACACTTTTCTTGTTGTCTGACACATTTATGGAATATGTTACTGTGTTTAAGTGTCTCCTGCTGATAGAATGAGCCCATTCAAATATAATATGAAATTAATAAAGTCATCCCAAAGAAGCAAAAAATCTTAAGGTTTATTACTCAGGTAAACAAATTAGTCAGATCTAGAAATTCACTTCATTAATGCTCTTTCCCATCTGAGAAACCTCAAGTTTTGTTTGTATTCATATCACCTCTGTGGACAAGAAGAATCTGAGGTGTAGCAGGTCGAAATGTCTACCCCACAGTTTTTTCCAGTGTGTATTCTAAAAATGGGATCTCTCATACCCTCGTTATTCAGTACATATGATCCTTTTGTCAATGATGTACACAGATGTCATTATAACTAGAAATATGACTAAAATAACAAAATGTCTTATGTAGCAAATGTGTATATTTAATTGCTATATGCATGTTTAGAACAAGGCCATCATGGACAAAGCTCAAATAATGCTAACTGGAAGGGTAAGCATGCAAGATTAGCTGCACAGAAAACTGACTACATGTAGAAGGATAGCTGGGCTTTTTTGACATACTGTCATTGGTGAGAAAGGAGTAAGGTAAGACCCTGATGGAAATCCCAGAAAAGAGCACTCAAGCTGTTTATTAGCACCTTCACTGTGAAGAACGGTCTGGATAGCATTGCATGCTACAGAAAATCTGAGGAAATGCATGCCCAACTTTATGTTGAACTTTGGAAATGGTTTTATTTTAAATAAATACATTGAACTTACTTTCTGTAACAAATTTAATTTATGTCTGAAAGAAGAAAATTCAGTGAAGAGCTCTTTATTTAATCTAGTGTCAGATCACACTATGGAGGGCACATGAATTCTGGAAGGCAGGAAGTACCTCTGAGATGTGACTGATGGAGGACAGCAACACTGCCCACTGCTTGTCCTGATTTTGCTGGGAGATTCGTATGCCACTGATGCTTGTTTCAGAGATGTTATGTTGAGTTAAATATAGTGTCATTATCAGAAGTTAGAAAGTATATAATAATTATTACTATTGTTTATATTATTATTACTTTTGTATAAAAACATAGTTCATCATACATATTTGGTTTCTGTTGAAATGGGTATTTATTTCTAAGAAATACTAACTGTTCAGAAATTATATAGACCTGTCAAAGAAATATAAGCTTTGAGGACAAAAATACGTAAACATTCTCCATCAGTGTCCATTACTTCTTTTAAGGAGGTGCTGTTTTGAATTAATTAGGTACTGTATCGAAGGAATGAAAGAGCTATTTCTTCTCGTTAAATCTTAATTCTTTGCACTAGAGGTTCTTCCTTTTTCAGCAAAAAATAGATTAGCACGATAGACACAATAGAGTGAGTTTTCGATGGTGATACACATTAAGGTGAGGCTATCAGTAATGAATTGGTGTTGGGTAGATAAGATATATCACTAGAAGTAAGCAATAGCAGCAAACAATTATAAATCAACTAAATTAAAAGGAAGCATCAAAAGACACTATTAAAACAGAAAACAAACAAACAAAACTTCAAAACATAGCCATTCCTTAAATTATATTAAAGCCTGACTGCTGCACATATTGAAAAATGGAAAGCATTGAAAAAAGGAAGCAAGGAGAGAGCTGATTATTCTTTGTTTTAGTTCTAGACAGANGTTGTCTGACACATTTATGGAATATGTTACTGTGTTTAAGTGTCTCCTGCTGATAGAATGAGCCCATTCAAATATAATATGAAATTAATAAAGTCATCCCAAAGAAGCAAAAAATCTTAAGGTTTATTACTCAGGTAAACAAATTAGTCAGATCTAGAAATTCACTTCATTAATGCTCTTTCCCATCTGAGAAACCTCAAGTTTTGTTTGTATTCATATCACCTCTGTGGACAAGAAGAATCTGAGGTGTAGCAGGTCGAAATGTCTACCCCACAGTTTTTTCCAGTGTGTATTCTAAAAATGGGATCTCTCATACCCTCGTTATTCAGTACATATGATCCTTTTGTCAATGATGTACACAGATGTCATTATAACTAGAAATATGACTAAAATAACAAAATGTCTTATGTAGCAAATGTGTATATTTAATTGCTATATGCATGTTTAGAACAAGGCCATCATGGACAAAGCTCAAATAATGCTAACTGGAAGGGTAAGCATGCAAGATTAGCTGCACAGAAAACTGACTACATGTAGAAGGATAGCTGGGCTTTTTTGACATACTGTCATTGGTGAGAAAGGAGTAAGGTAAGACCCTGATGGAAATCCCAGAAAAGAGCACTCAAGCTGTTTATTAGCACCTTCACTGTGAAGAACGGTCTGGATAGCATTGCATGCTACAGAAAATCTGAGGAAATGCATGCCCAACTTTATGTTGAACTTTGGAAATGGTTTTATTTTAAATAAATACATTGAACTTACTTTCTGTAACAAATTTAATTTATGTCTGAAAGAAGAAAATTCAGTGAAGAGCTCTTTATTTAATCTAGGGTCAGATCACACTATGGAGGGCACATGAATTCTGGAAGGCAGGAAGTACCTCTGAGATGTGACTGATGGAGGACAGCAACACTGCCCACTGCTTGTCCTGATTTTGCTGGGAGATTCGTATGCCACTGATGCTTGTTTCAGAGATGTTATGTTGAGTTAAATATAGTGTCATTATCAGAAGTTAGAAAGTATATAATAATTATTACTATTGTTTATATTATTATTACTTTTGTATAAAAACATAGTTCATCATACATATTTGGTTTCTGTTGAAATGGGTATTTATTTCTAAGAAATACTAACTGTTCAGAAATTATATAGACCTGTCGAAGAAATATAAGCTTTGAGGACAAAAATACGTAAACATTCTCCATCAGTGTCCATTACTTCTTTTAAGGAGGTGCTGTTTTGAATTAATTAGGTACTGTATCGAAGGAATGAAAGAGCTATTTCTTCTCGTTAAATCTTAATTCTTTGCACTAGAGGTTCTTCCTTTTTCAGCAAAAAATAGATTAGCACGATAGACACAATAGAGTGAGTTTTCGATGGTGATACACATTAAGGTGAGGCTATCAGTAATGAATTGGTGTTGGGTAGATAAGATATATCACTAGAAGTAAGCAATAGCAGCAAACAATTATAAATCAACTAAATTAAAAGGAAGCATCAAAAGACACTATTAAAACAGAAAACAAACAAACAAAACTTCAAAACATAGCCATTCCTTAAATTATATTAAAGCCTGACTGCTGCACATATTGAAAAATGGAAAGCATTGAAAAAAGGAAGCAAGGAGAGAGCTGATTATTCTTTGTTTTAGTTCTAGACAGACAGAAATATTCCTGTGCAATCTACCTGTAAACCATCAGTGACAGAACAAAAAAAAAATAACAACAACAAAGAAACAAACAAAAAAATCCAACCAAGCGGAAAGTCCTCAAATAAATAAGCTTTTACAAAAACAAAACAGGCATTCTGAAAAAATCTTTTAAAGATTTTTTTTCCCTCATTTTTTCTTTTTTAAGAAGAAATGTGTCTCCACTTCTGCTTTCTCACTGGTGGAACACCACCATTTTAATTCAAGTTAATCTTCCTACTGGTGCTCTAAATCAGGTGGTAATCAAGGCATGTCATTTCTTTAGAAATAAACTAGCAACATTTGAGTGGTAAAATGTTTTTACTTCTAGATTTCTAATCTGTTCCTGTGAACTATTATTTATTTTATGTTTAAAAAATGCCACTGGCCTGAAGCTGAAGCCAGCTGTTACATACTGACCTACTAGCAGCATTGATTTTTCTCTGTTTTTTGCCTACTTTGAAAACAAGCACCTCAAGTGTGTATTTTGGTCTTATTACACAGAACTTGTTTTAAAAAATATCAATATAGCATGTACAGTCACTCTAGTACAGGGGGAGGAGAGGAGTATCACTCTGGAACTTAGCTTTATCTGCTGAGGTTTCGTCATTTCTCAGGTCCTGTATTTGTGTTTCATTAAGTGATATCACATTAGACTGATCTATGAGATGATGCAACAACAAAAAAAAAAAAAAAAGGAAAAATTGAAACTATTTCTATTAAGCAGTTTCTTACTCTCATTTTTCATTATGCATAAGGGAATTTATAAATGTGACAGTCAATGCATATATAGGAAAGAGTAATAAATTACCTAGTGGTAGTAAGATACGAGATATGTTCTACAATACACACCACTTTCTCAGTATGGCTTGACATCCTCTCAAAAGAAGCTACAAACACTGACCACTTAGCAGTTCTGGTAAACGAAAATGGGTAACTGTTATTATTTCATAAGGTTTTCCTTTTTCCTTTCTACTTTTGTGGCTATTTGATTCTGTAGTTGTAAAATAGCATTAGGTCCTGTTCTAATGCATCATACCATGGAATGATAAGATAGTCTGACAAATTCCAAGGCACCAAGCACAGTCAGAATAAAATCTTATTCTCTGGTTTCTTACTGTATTATAAGTAATCATCTGAAGTTGCCTGCTGTGGTACAGTAATCAAACTTCTGTTGTAATAGCTGTAAGTCTTCTGCTCTATTTCTCTAAGATGTATAGGGTATGACTGTTCTTGCTGAATCCTTTTTCTCTAGGTCTAATGCATCTTTTAGTGGAACTGCCAAAAATATTTCTACAGTATTGGAAGCTGTGTTTGGCCTTTGTAGTCCTTTTCCTAGGTTTGAAGGGTTTTTTGAAAGAAAAACACTGCAGAGTGATAATTCTCTTACATCTTCTCATTAAATTGTATGGGTTAAAGGTCCAGCTTGTCCAAAGCAGTAGAAACACTCATTCGAGTCAGGCTGCTAAGAAAGAAGTGATGAACTCATTATCCCTCACTGGAAGAAATAAATTCTAGACAGAGGGAGAATGAAGAGAAATAAAGTGACAGAAAAGTCAGAGATCTTACACAGAAATTTGAAGATCACTAACAGCAGAGTTCATGAAGTCATTCCTTTTCTAGATGATTAGCTTCTGTTCTGCTGTTTCACTCTATATTCAAGAAGAGATTAAAAAAAAAAAAAAAGGATGAGAGGAGGAAGAAATGTATAGTTCATATTTGAGTAATTACTTAGAAAGGAAGTGTCAATATGCTTCCTAATAATGAAAGAAATACCAAGACATTTTCAACATTCTTTTTTTTTTTCTTGACCTTAAGCAAAAAAGTCAACTACATTGAACTGTCTAAAAATAAAATCTTTGACCAGAAAAAAAAATCTAGAAAATGCTTAGATGAAAATGCATACTTCAAGGTCTGTTTAGCCACAACTTCAGCCATGATATTCAGAAATTATTCAGAGCCATTTCAGAGCTGTTGGCTTGTGGATAGGTCAAATAACAGAAAAGTAGAAAAGAGCAGAAGTGAAGTATAGAACTGTCAGGTCTAACTTGAACTCTTGGAAAAACACTAGACAAAATATAAAGATGAACTATTTATAAGCATCTGAAACCAACAAAATGATGACAATGAGTCACTAGGTAACATGGATTTCTCAAGAGCAAAATGTGTGAAACCACTGCAATTTCTGTTCTCAGGTGGGAATAAACCTGGGTAAGGAAGAACTAGGTGAATGCATCAGCATTCTCATAAGGAAAATCTATCAAGAAAAACTATCTTGAATGCATCAGCATTCTTATAAGGAAACCAAGGTGATATTGTCTCAGTGAAACTACCACTAAATGACACTTAACACACTGAAAAGAATAGTAAAAGATGATAGTGATTCAGTATGGAAAGAATTTTGCTGGAAGTGTTTTGGGTCCACTAATGTTCTTCATCAATGCTCTTCATCAATGACCTGAACGATGCACTTGGGAATATTGTGACTGAACCTGAAGATGGCAGCAAGCTGGGAGAGGGACAGGTAAAAACTCTATTAATGATCAGGAAAGGAAAGAAGATTCAGTTGAGCGAAGGTGCATTCTCTTCGGCAGTCATAAACAAATAGATACAAATTGGGAACAACCAGGCAGTAGTCTGCAAAAACAGATCCAGAAAGATCAAGCTGAATGGCACTCAGCAATTTCCTGATATTGTGGAAAAAGAGGTCTCCATGCTGAGATATTTGGTCAGTTCTGCTTGTGCGAAAAGAGATGTAGGTCCCTGCCGTATGTTAGTGTACCAGTAGGCTCCTACCAATCCGGCCTTGCCTTCCTGACTTTGATTTCCCAGCTTCGTCTCAGACCTACCTTTTCAATACAAGCTATTTGGTCATCACTGGATGGTGCAGACCCTGGTTACCAGGATTTCACCTGCTCAGCTCTTCTTATTTGGGTACTATGGGACTGTATTTCTTGTCAGTGAGGCTGTGCCCTTACTGCCTTGCCATCATATTCCCTATGTGAATAATAGAAGTTGATTAAAATTATTAAGCTAAATCTAGCTGAATACAGTACTTTAGAATATGGTGTTAAGATGTAGACCTCTCACCATGTGATATGACAGAAATGTGTCTGTTGCCGACCATTATCCATGTCCCAAAGCCTATTAATATTTATTGCTGTAAAGGATTTGTGCCTCTGTATGGAACTGTAGGTATTCAGATTTTGATCACAAAACACAGAAAAAAAGTCATTATTATCCATAACGCTAGAGTTCATTGGTGAATAAAGATTTTTATCAGAAAAGCACTGTCATTCAATAAATAGTGGCCAAACTAATAAAGAACAGCTTGTTACCATTAGAGAACTGAGTTTATTCTGACTATTTTTTAATTTGTAAATATTCCAAACAATTTACATTCAGGTACACAGAGTTCATACTAACCTGTAATTTCAATCTGATTCCATGATGGACTGCATTCATGAAATGGAAATAACAGTGCCCTTTATCTCTCCTGTGTAGGAGCATAACTGAACCATATGTAGGTAAAAATGAATCTCCAGGGTTGAGCAGCACCTGCAAGTATATCAGTGAGGGGAAATTACTGCACTTGTGTCAAAAATTTCTGCCCTAACACAAAGGTGACTCGAATAAATTGGACAACAGCAATTGCTTAGTAAAAGCCTAGAAGAGAGCCAGGAAGGCATGTGGATTCAGGCTGGTGTATGGTGTGCTTCTAGCTCTGCAAGGTCTACCTGGGAGGTTTGTCCACCGGGAACTATCTGAATCAGAATTGATCTTAGAGCAAATCCATCTTGGAGAAAGATATTATCTGCAGCCTAGATGAAATCTCTTTTTGTTTCCTGCGACAAATCCATCAGCATGCCATCACTGTCACATTAGTGTTTACAGTAAACAACCTAATACAACTGAGGCAGAACTTCTGTGATGTCAAGAATATTTTAAAATGTTTTGATGTTTGTTGATACCAAAGTGAGTAGTAAGCAGAAGGTGAACTGACTGCTGTTCAAGATTCCGCTCCAGACTAACCTGAGCTTAAATGATGTATACAAGTTTTTGCTGAAAAAACATTTTTTCAGTCTTCCTGACAGAAAATCATAATATAAAATTCAAAGAGAGTTTTAATGATGACTTTTTAGCTGCCTGTAGAGCTTTTTGAGGAACATGCAATGAAATGTTATTTCATCAGAAAATGCTGACACAATGAGATAAAAAATGACTTTTGGCTTAGAATAGGGTTTTTTTTTTTTTTTCACTTACTACTTGGTTGAGAAAACTTTGCAAAATGTTTAAAACTGTTGAAACACTTCACTTTAAACCCAAATGGCAGAAAATTGTAAATCTGTTGAAATTATTTTGCCTTTGAATATTTACCTATGTATTTCTGGAATGGAATATGTAGGTAAGAAGATGAAGTAAAAAAATATTCTAAATACTCGTGATAGCACATTCTTGCAACATGTTTTAGCTTTCTTTCAGATTATGTGTAGGCATAAACACAAGTTTTGACTTTTCGCTGAGCTAGATGGGAAAATAAAATGACAATTGAATTTCTCACAGGAAAGGAATAGTATTTTTCAGATTGCTGCAGTTGTAAGATCAGGGAGTCTGCTTGTGAAAATGAGGAGCCTTCAGAGAACATAAGAGCTCTCTCAATGTCACATGTGCATAATTTCTCAGTCTCTTTGATTTTGAAATATGAAGGTTTTAAAACTTTTAGAGAGTAATTCTGTTATTCTAACTTAATTGCCAAAGTTCAAATTGTCTATACTGAGAAGTAGTGAGTTTTGTTCTCTGAGTTCTGGAAAGCCTATGCACAAGAAGGATACAACAAAATTGTATCTTCCACTCTGTCTTTTACAGTTATGACTGGTTACTTCAATACAATGATCAGATGCATTTATTAGAGCAGATTATCACAATAAAACACTTTTCTCTTGTATGCTCTGAGGCAACAGCGGCATTTTTTCCCTGTCTTTCATTCAGAAGTGATGATTTCACCTCTTCATTACCTTTTCACTATTTTGTTCAACTGTGTTATTACTATTTGAATATTTTTTACAATTTTTACATTTTGTATAATTTTTGTAATGAGTCCAATTTTTACATTTGAAATTCTAGAGGACCCAAGCAAAACCAGGATTTCATTATGACAGATGTTGAATGACAAAATCAATAACAATCACTCTATCTCAAAATCCAAATTAATAAAATGCCGTGTATGTTATTTTCACATCCAGGGCAAACAAGAGGAAACTAGCAACCCATTAGTATGCAAGAATCTTAATGACAGTAAAAATACTGTCCAAGTTTTAAATGAATTTATTAAACTCTGAGATTTGTTTCTTCCCATCTGTTTAAGTTTTTCCAAGCTCTGATTTTAAAAGGAACCATATAACTTTTTCCCCAGAAGCAATATTTGTTCAATAAGAGTGAATGAATGCACATCAAAACCTGCTGGCCCTGACAATAACCTTTAATGTGAGGTTCAAGTTAATAGCTTCAGATGTACCTGCCATTCAGAATATAAGGAGCCATGTAGTGAAATTGCCATAAATCACTGTGTGGCTGGACTATGTCAGAATGGATCACAGTGAGATGATCTCCCTGGAGAGTTTAAGTGTCACAGTCTGACTAGTAAAAATCACTTTTGTCATGAGGCATTGGGGTTTGTCAGAAAGAAATATCTGAAGAATGTAAATGCGACATTTTGGGGAAAAAACAATAACAAACAAACAAACTAAACTAAACAAACAAAAAAAACCCCAAACTCTGCCGCTAAATTTCCATTATCTAAATTAATAAAGTATCTTTTGAGTGCTTGTAGCAGAACAATAAACCAGCACTTGCTAATCCTTTTTTATAGGAAATATTCTATTCTTAAGTACTGCTGCTGAATCTGTTTTGAGGAGAAACTTGATACAAAACCAGATATTTAATATTAAAATTGGGCCCTGAAACCACCACCCTTTGCTCTTCAACTTACTATAGTAACTTTGGATATATTTGTCCATGTTGCAATACTTTGATAATTCAAAACACAAAAATAAATGCACACGTAGGTTAAAATCTCTATTTCCAATCTATAAAGTTATTATGAATATTTAGGTTTAGTTTATCAAAAAGAAAATCATGTCATTTTTTCTATATTCAGTATCTCCATCTGGATGAAAGTCACATAACTACATATAACATTTACAAATATATCTGTGTATACTGTTACCATTATTGATTAATGTTTCCATTTTACTTCTTTATCATAATTTTTATATTAGTTTTAGGTCGTACTTCAGTAAGCAGATGTTAGCGTCTATTTATGAAGGTAAAAATGAGAGGGATGCTTAAATTTTTAATAGCAATCAACAGGGAGGAAAACTTCAGCTGTGTGAGAAAGCTGCACAGCTGGTGTTTGAGATGGAATAGAAACATAGCTTGAAGACACCTTTCTGCATCTACTGATTTAGAAACCAAAGTGACTGCATGTGTAGGGCAGTTTTAATACGCATTGTCTTGTTTTTATGCCTCAAAGGCTTGTTATACAAGCCAAGATTTCTGAAGTGCAATATGTTTCAGCAATTTACCGTGATGGTCAGAAGTTGCTGTCTTACTTCATCTAACCAGCTGTTCAAAAACTAAAAAATCACCCAGATCAGGAGCTCTTCAGATCATACCATATGGACATAGTTTATATTTCCTTCAATTTGAAGACTGTGCTAAACTAGGCCCAAGCAGGACTGAACTCTAAAAATTTTGTAATAATTTATTACTCTGGATGTCCAACCAGAGTAATGCTTATGCATTTATAGCATATAGTAATGCTATAAAAACAGGGTTATGTTTAGTTTTTAAAGCTATCATGGCATGCTGTAGGAACAGATTTGTTTGAACGTCTCTGACCAAGGATTCTTCCTTATTCTCTTTATTGTGTAAAACGTTGATGAACTCAAGGTCAGATACAGGGCAATTCAATGGCCCACTAGAATCTGTAATGGCAACACCTATGCTACTGAAGCACAGCATCTCTTTATGAAGCTTTTTTAAAATGAAATGTGGAGTTCAGATCTTCAGCCAGACTTGGTATCCAAGTTTGTAAGACATTGGAATTAGGTATATTTAGTTTACTGAACCAAATCTCTAGTTTAAATCTTTAGTGGTTTTTCATGCTGTAATGGTTAAATTATAATAAATTGGTCCAGTCTGTTTTGATTTTTGCTGTAACATTATTTTTGCAAGAATCTAAAAGTCTTTAGAAACTTTTAAAGTGCTTGGTTAATAGGAGAAAGCAAAACTATGCTTCTTATAGTCTAACTCACTGATTTTTTAATCACAAAAGTTACAACAAAAATGCCTAAAGTTTGAAACCTGGCATTTATATTCCTAGCTCCACACATGATTGCTTTTTTTTTTTAATTGCATTATATGAATTAAATCAAACATACATATTGGGTTTGAAAAAAGCCATTTTTCTCTGAAACAAAAAACATTTGCTTCCAACTGTTTATTGTGTATGTTCAAAAATAAAGGTGCGGTCTTCAAGGAACCATGTGATTTTTTTGCTGGATGATAGCTTCAGAAACTATAATACAATGGCAAATATAGCTGAAGTGTAAAATGCAGATTAATATTTTATCTTTTAATTTCTTTTTTAAATTTTGCGCATATGTAGCCCTCAGCAGGAAACACAGGTGCTCAGTCTTTCACAAGATTAAGTTTCTTATTAACTGTAAGTTAACTGGTTCAAAAAATCAATATCGATATCTGTCAAGCTGTCAGATCTTGTAATATCTGCCTCAGAATGTATTGGCACAATTTTCTCTTGTGGCTTGGAAATACAGGATGTTTTCTTGGTGTGCTGTACAGAACACCACACAAAAAATGAAGAAGCTTTTATCACCAGTGTGCTTACTAATATTTCAATAAAAATAGGAATATCTGCATAAAACCACTTAAAGATATTTATCAAATTATCTTGAAGACACATTGTATCTTGAGTGTTTTTTATTATTCTTGCAAGTATGGCTTTATCATAAAGTTCTTCTATTCCATTTAGAATTGCTTTAAATATGAAACTGAAACTTTGAAAAAATCTGGAGTATTTTACTCTATCCTAAATAAATTTTTGAAATATAATTAAAGAACACAAAAGTACTTAGTCTCTCATTTGTCTGCTTTCTCAGACTAAATATGATAATAAAGTTTTATGTCTTCTGTTATTCTATTTTTCCTCAGGTTTTACTGGTCAGTTTTGTGAAGCAGATGTTGCTGCCTGCCTGTCACAACCGTGTGGTACCTCCAGCATCTGTAAAGACATATCGGGTGGTTATCTTTGTTTCTGTGCACCTGGTTTTATAGGTGGGTTCAAAAGACTGTTATTTAACAGTTGTTTAAGTCAGTCTGAAACCACAGAAAAGAAGCTTATTCAAAAGTAGCAATAGGTACAATTTTGCAGTGTGTCTCTGAGTCAGGCAGAAGCAACTTTTGTTTCCTGGCGTACAAAAATACTTGGCTGTGTAAGAGTAGTCAACTGTAAAAAATATTGTTTACAAGGGACTGTTTCCACTCGAATAACTCTTACTTTATACTATTTTAGACAGGGTGTCTGTCTTACACTGACGTGATTGCAACTCCCAGCTATACACAAGCTGGCCTTAATTTATCTGCTTTGCAATTCCTGTAACAATAAGGCTGCAGTAACAGGGGCCTCAACAGCCAGATATACATCCAAGATTCCTGGGCAAGTTTAACTACTCATCCTTAAACCTATCCTGCAGGTCATAATCATTAGTACAGAGTCTGACTAGATTAAAATTAGTTTTGTTACGCCAGCATACTTTCATGGATTAACACTGATTACAGTGTTTAAAACAAACAAACAAAACCCACCAAAAAAACAAAACAACAACAACAAAAAAACCCCAAAAAACCAAAAACCTTTCTAGATACAGAGTCAGATCTTTCTGATCACTTGTATGATGAACTACTCAAGTGCAGTGCAGTAGTATTTCCCTATTTGCAACTCAGCTCTGCAACCCAGATCTATCCTGTTTAACTTCAGGAACTTTGACAGGGCTCCTAAAGCAGGAACAGGATGACTCTGGAGTCTCTCTTGATGCTTAAGGAGGATCCAGGCAACCAGAGTATTCAGATCTTGAGTAGACTCCACACCTCTTAAATTGTTGCTCTATGTCCTAATGTAGGCATCCGTTCAGATGAAATAATATGTAATTTAATAGCTGTAGTATTTGTGCTTGTGATACAATGAAATGCTATATTTTGTTTCTATGGTTGGTTTATTTTGTCATCAAAATATAAAGTAAAATTATTTGATGTTACCTGTTTTAATTCTTGGTGAGGGTTTATTGAAATGTTTGTTTAAATTCTTATACTCATATCTACATAATAGCAGATTATTTTTTTTATTTATACTTTTTCTGTGGCCAAATAAAGCCCTCAAAACCCCTCTGAAACAAACTTTTAGGCATAAGTAACAATAAAGCCGAAACTATTACCGTCTGTTTGGATAATTCCTATGCAAAATGCAAATAAATACTTTCTGAGCTTTGTTCTACTTCAAAGGTGAGATAAAAATATTAGGCACATCATTCTCAAGTAGAAAGAAGCATCTATAATTTTCTTCCTCCACGTATTTAAAAACATATGCCAACATCTAACTTTTTTATTATTAGTTTCAAAAAAATGTACTAAAATATTTGGCCTAAATGGAAAACTTTCCTAACATTTCCCATAGAGATCTTCATAACAAATCCAGAAATTAATGCATGAATGAAAAGAAATAATAGAAAAAGACTGTTATATTTTAAGATTTTATCTTAGAAACCATGCCTACTCTTTTGTGATGTTTCAGGAAAACTCAATACTTTATTGCCCTTAAAATATGAAGATGTGTACATTTATAAGTGAATCTATAAAATTCCCATCAGATCATTGTTGAACATTATATATGACGTATACATTTCACTTTTGCCTTTAATCAACAATAAATTGATTTCCCAAAGACAATATACAGCTCATTGGTAAAAGCTGTCTGTACATAACCTCTGTTACTTTATTTTGTTGTTGCTGCTTGCATTGGTGACTTGCCTGTGGCATATTCCTAATAAAGAAAATCCTTTACTTGTTTCCAGGTAATAACTGTGAGATTGAAGTGGATGAGTGTCTTAGTGACCCTTGCTACAATGGAGCTACTTGTGTTGATCATCTGAATGCCTTCAGTTGCATCTGTCAGGATGGATTTCAAGGTATAAAAAATCCGAAGAACTATAACTTTGTAAACCTGCTTTGAGTCTTATACCAATTTTTTACATATTGGATGAGTTGCATGTATATTTATTTTTGTGTCATCTGAAGTTCTAATCACACAAATTTAGCGTAAGTGCACTTTTACTAAAGTTATCTACTTTGTTTTCAGGACAGCATGGAACTAGATGTTTTCTGCTGGCTAGTGGCTTAGCTGTTGAAAATGGATCAATGGGGTTCAGTGAAATTTTGAAAATAACATATACTGTTTCCTGTAAGCATTTTAAATTGTTGACAGATTTAATATAATGGAATCAGAGAAAAAAAACTGTGTGGGAAAGGTTTCATTCCTGACGTATTTGTACAACTTCTATGAAAAATGCAATCACTTTGATAAGTGGATGCATTAATATCTGCAGCTATTCTTTGCTTTCAGCTCAGATTAGGAATTTAAAGTGCATCCATTTTCTTTTCAGAGCATCATTTTTTAAAGTTCCTTGATTTTTAATCATTGAAATACAAAGCAATCTATAATTCAAATGTCACAGGACAAAATATTGTATTTCTACTGCTAGTTATATTCTGAACAACTATCACTTGCATTTTTATGTATTAAAATTCTTTGAACTTCCCAAACTTCACCATTGATGTCATTCATCATTTATTATTCAAATGATAAAAAATTAAGTTCACTCAGAAGTACTAATGATTGAGTATTTTATACTTTAAGTAGCTATGCAGTTATGTTGGCTATAATCTATACTGGAGTAAATGGTGTTCTTGTCTAAATCAGATTTATTTTTGCATTTTGTGGGAGTACGTCTGTTGTCTTATCATGAACACTAGAAATATTTCCTCACATGTTATTGCAATGCAGTCTATTATGTTTCAATGTATTTAATTTTTTTATTCTTCTGTGTTCGTATAATAAGAAAATTGTCTGCTTTAAGCCTTAGGAATCTATTCAATGACTGTACTTTTAATCTTTTGTGAAAATTAGTGAATAGTTTAAACCTTAAAAATATCAACATACAGTCACAGATGCCCAAATTTGAATATAAAAAGAGTGTTAAATAGATTCAAATATGTGAGCTATATTCAGTTAAAATAAATGATATTTGATTTGCTATTTGACTATGTGTACTGTGCAGTAACTGTTCTCCCCTTTGATTGCATATTTGTAGGCACAACCTGTGAAGCAAATATAAATGAATGTCACTCTTCTCCATGTCTTCATAATGCATCATGTTCAGACCTTATTGGTGGCTTTGAATGCATCTGTCTTCCTGGCTTTACTGGTGAGTCGTATTCCTAACAAATTTTGTTTTCCACAGTGAGGTAGTCCACAAAGCATCCATTAAGACATTATCGAGTAATTTGTTTCTGTTTCCTTCTCATTTCTCTTTATCTGCCGTGGACTAATGTTTCATTTGCATTCCAACAAACTGGAACACTGACTCCATCTGTAAACTAAATAGCACAAGATAAATTAGTCTGCATTTAAAAAGGCCTTCAAAGCTTCGACACACAGGGAAGATTAGTTACCATTTAGCAACTCAGAAATAAACTGTTATGTATTCATGCTGATAAGAATTAAATGGATGCTGACATTAGTATATGTGGCTCTTTATTTGGGTGATTTATGTTAGTTTCCCCTCACGAGTTGCTCGACATTTTTGTGGTGCAAATGAATTAGAAATTGTCTTACTAAATGTTCAAATCTTTCATCTTTTCAAAGGTGCAAGATGTGAAACAGATATAGACGAGTGTGCTTCATTTCCCTGCAAGAATGGAGCCACCTGCGTTGACCAACCTGGTAATTACTTCTGCCAATGTGTGGCTCCCTTTAAAGGTAATGAACACCCAGGGAGAGGGGAAAGCAAGCATAATCAACTTTAGAAAGCATTTCTGTCAGTTGTCTGAACTTATTTCTCTCTTCCTACAGCATTATTAGTTCTTCATTTTCTCAAGCAAAGCTTTTAAAGTGACCAGCCAATTATGCCTTAGGCTGCAACTAATGTGAAGTAAACTTTGTTTATACATCTGCTAAAAGTGTTCATTTATTAATCAAAACAGATACTTTAAAAACAGTTTATTAACAGAATAAGATTATTTACAAAATGAGCAGCATATGCCCATTAAGCTGCTATCATAAAGATTGGTTGCTTTTCTACACATTTTTCTCTCTAGTTTGAATGGTCATGACATTCTATAAATTATTTTTTCATTCTCAGAAAACAATTTATAGTTATCTTAGAATCCATAAACTGTGTGTGATTATTTCTGTTGACGTTTTTAAAGGAAATACACTTAAAATGAAAGCTTTATTGTGACCTTTTAGATAGAAATTTTGGGGTTTAATTTTAGATGCTCACTGCTTAAATAATTTAAAACAACATATTGTGTGGTGTTCTTGAGCAAATCTGGTTCAAGTGGAAATCTCAATTAAAGGGGCTCGTTGATTTATAAATTAAATATAAACACATTTTTCCTCCTGCAGTTCAATATAATGATACATGCTTAGGATTCCAGAATAATCATTAAAAGGCAATTTTCTTGCTATGTTGAGACAGCAGGGCTTTTCCCCTTTAGGGAAGATTGTTGCATTAAATTCATCATTCATAAGAAAAGAGTGAGCTCTAATGTTAGTTCTTATTATTTTAGTTAATGGTCAAAATTCAGTTGTAATTTTTATTAGTTTCAATTTATGTTCTGCTGAATAAATTCTAGTACAATAACAAGTAAATGAGTATTGCAGTATCAGAATTGCCTCTCCTCAGAATGATGTGAAATCATTTTCAGTAAGTGGTTAGAAATACTGGTCTTTTAAGTGCTTGTTTCGCAAGGAGCCAGATTTTCAGAAGACTTTGATATTCATTTAGATATTTAAGTAAGTGATTAAAATTTCAGAAAGTCAACATTTCTGTAGTCATCCTTCAAGAAGCCAGCAGTGTCTAATACTCTCAATTGAAAAGTTAAACCCTGCTGGCAAGATTCATAAATGGCAACTGAGATCCTCTGGAAACATAATATTCTTGGTACAGGATGTCTAGAATCTACAGTATTCTTGTTGAAATAAAAGATTTTTTTGAGGCTGTTTACTTCTTTACAGGTTTACTCTGTACCTTTCAAGATAAAATTTTTATACTGATGTTACCTAGAATTATGATTGTATAAATAGAAGAAGAATTAGTTTAATATGAAAACTACTTCAGTCTCACACCATCTGTTTATTTAGTATTTAACTGCTGTAAATGTAGTCTTAGACAGATTCACAGTAAGCCAACATAATGGGTAGTTAAACTATGTTTTCTAATTGTGTGGAAATATTCAGGTTGCTGTAACAAATACCTTTTTGTGCACTAATTACAAACGACAGAACTGGTTTGTTAAGTAAGTAGATATATTATATTAATGATAGAAGATACATAGATAATATCTGTTCTATTTATGAAATATTTTTGCAGATTTTTTTGCTTCTATTATTCTCAGTGGAAAAACATAAATGCTATATTATGAACGCTGTCACTTACTTAGAGAGCAATCTGAAGTTGTATTTCTGTAATACTTTGTAATGGTTTGATTCTCCCATCAAAAAATCTGACTTGAAGGATATGCACCACTGTTAGCAACATATACCAGATAATCAGGACATTTACAGCAGATGTCTACTATATAGAATGCAGAATAAAGGAATTCTAAGCATGATTGCAGCATCCAGGTACCTTCATACAAAACGTAGCATGTCAGATTAAGCTAGAAATGGATTCTATCTATAGAAACCGGCTTGCATACATTTATTTCTCTCTCTGATTTCCTTGACTATTCTCATTTGTTTATTTTGACAAGGAGACTAGAAAAGATTATGACCAGAAGGTTTTGATTTTTCCATTTAACTTTTTCTTCCCCTTCATTTCCTCTCCTTTTAAAAAAAGAAAACAGAAAAATTTTCACTTTTTAACTTTCTTTCAATTTCACTTCTTTTGAGAGCAAGTATAGCTACTTCTCATTTTTACACGCTGCAAACTTTTTGATATCCTGAATATGTGCTTTTATTTTAACCAACTTTTACGTTAGTTCTATATGAACATGAAAAGTCATCAGAAATTTTATTGAAGTATTATTGTATACTCTTAGTTTATTGTATTTTTTGTGTGTGTTTTATTGGTTTTAATTTTTTTTTTTTTCTAAGCGTGACTTTGTCTACTTTGCCAGAATGTTTTAACTCATTCCATTCACTTCCATAGAATACTGGAAGACATCCAAATCTTTTAAGAACAAAGATACTTGGGTAGTGGCATGTATCAGGATTTTTCTTCAAATGTCTTACAGTTCAGGCTGTGTAAAATAACTCTACAAGTCTGATCTGCAAATGATGTTTGAGTTTTCCTGTGGACACAAATATTTTTAGAAAATCCAATTTTCATGGTAAATTTTCATTTCTGACGCTGTTACTGTAACTCTGTACATTCCTCTCCATCAGTGTTCCCCTGACAGAAGATTTCACCATAGCCAGTGTAGATCACTGGGCTTTCTATATATTCTAGTATTCCATTGGAAGTATTGCCACTGAAATTGCTACCTTTGACTTTTCCCAAATGTCCAGCTGAACAGCTTGAGGGTCCTAGCAGTCCATCTACACATAATTCAAAAGATAACTGAAGAAACTTATAAGAATTCCAGATACAAAATTATACCTTCGTCAACTTCTGATAATGTTCTAATTACTATATATGATAATTTAATTATTTTCATCCTATTTTAGACAAGTTTCTTGTCCTTGAATTTCTATTTCTATAGAGCTCTAGCTTTTGCCCCAATAAGGTATAAAAAAATGAACTTCAAAGTCATATACTTTTATATCATAACTCTTTTGACCTTGGTTTGGAGGAAGCTCACAATTTGATTAAAGAAAAAGAAGTTTTCATCAGATTATGTTATTAGTGAAGAGATTGCTGTGTAAACTCACACAGAAATCCTAGGAGTTACTGAGCCTCACTGAGCATGTGTAGTAACAAGGCTCAAATGGAGAAAAATTAATAGCATATGGGTTTATATAGCATGTTTTTGCCATTTATAATGCAGTATCTATGCCACAAATACTGCATGTGTTCATGAATATGTTCTAATTACTCCAATATGACAGTCTACTCTTTAAAGTCTAGTTCTCTGTTTCTGTTTACTTTTACTAGTGTTCTGTCACTGACTTGTATAGTACAACTTACTATTATATGTCACACATAAATGCCGAAATGCTGTTTACTGTGCTGCCATTTACACATACTGTAGTATAACGCTCTTTTCATATAAGATTTTACCTCAGTACATATCTGTTTTAGTTGTTTTCTGCTTGGTTCTAATTTAGGCCCTGAAAATATGCTACTACTTTAGAAATGTCTCCCTCTTCCCTCATTTTCTATTGTATCTGAGATACAACACTAAGTGATGTACATTGGACACTTTTTATCAGAGGACATTCTGAAGTTAAGTTGTTCAGAAACAGAGAAAGGGAATCAGCTTGTTTTCCGTTGCCTTCCCTACTGGTAAAGTAACTATTAAACTGGCAGCAGGAAGGAAGATAAACTTGATCTGGGTGCAGGACAAATCAAAGATTTTCATATTAGCGACAGGAGACAGATCAGAAGTATATTCAGCTACAGTTTGGCCAATGCGTTATCGCTGATAGTCTTTCACAGTAAGTTATCCAGTATAGTGTTAAGTAGGCCTCTCAACCCTCTTATGAGCTTGATTCCATTATAGTATCCTAGCTGGAGAGTTATTATAATAACTTTTCTATTATGATATTGATTCTACAATTGTAGTCTTTCTATAATAGAATCACAGATATTACGAAATTGATATTAAGTGCTTCAGAAGACAGCAGAGTGTGTGAGAAACTGATTGTGTTTAGGGGTCCTAGCAGTTTCATGGAAGGTAGAATGAAAGCTCCCATGTCTCCACCACGAAATATTGTCTTGTTCCATTAAAAATTCACACTCAGTTCAAGAACAGTGCAATTAGTAAATTTTATAGTACCTACTGTTGTATTTTTTCTGTATATAAAATATGTATTTTATCTATATTTATATCCATGCTTTTCCTTCCACGTGGAAGCATGCTAAATGTAGACCTGAAAGTATTTATTTACAGAGAATAGTAGCAAGCAGAAGTTGTGGTGGCCAAGAAGACAAATGGCATCNATGAGGAAAGACTGAGGGAGCTGGGTCTCTTTAGTTTGGAGGAGACTGAGGGGTGATCTTCTTAGTGTTTATAAATATATAAAGAGTGAGTGTCAGGAGGATGAAGCCAGGCTCTTCTCAGTGGCAACCAATGATAGGACAAGGGGTAATGGGTTCAAGCTGGAACACAAGAGGTTCCACTTAAATTTGAGAAGACTCTTCATGCTTCTATGCTAAGGAGTGAAAAAATATTTTTCCAAACCTCAACCCTACCATATTTTTCAGTCCCTCAGTGGTATCTGTTATAATTTAGCAAATTACTTTTTTTTTTCTTAAGTTATTTATTTTGTTCTAAGGCTGAAACATACCCATTATATTCTTCCATCTGTGCCACCAAAATCAGAACTTTATTTTTGGATTGCTACAGTTTTCCTTGCTTTCCTTAGTTTCAAGTTTTCATGTAACTTGCTGCTGTAGGAGCACATCAGCCTACAGAGTTTATCTGGCTCTTACCTAGTTGTATGAAGGGAAAGGGAGGAATACCTGCAGTTCATTCAATCATTCAAAGATATTTTGGTAGAAGAGGTGCTCAAATGCTCCACTAATAAACACTGTTTTACTGCTTCTTACTAATAGTGGCCCTCTACACAATACATAAATCTCTCCTACAATTTTGAATTGTTCTAGTATTATTTTCAAGGTGCCTTTGGGTGCTTCACCCCAACCATTAGCTGTTTCATCCATATTTACGAGTACTGGTGTTTTTAGCGTTCTGTAAGAACCTTGCAGTATATTCAAATGTTCTTCTAACAGCCAGGTCCATAGTAATAAATGCAAGTTTGCTGTTCATAGCTTTGAAGTGCCAACATTTTTAAGTATCACACAGCCACATCAACAAAGTTAGGCATAATTATTAAACAAGAGTCTTTGCTGAGAGTGTAGCAAAGTGGGATTGTCCTGGTATCAGGCATTTTCAGTATTCTTAGCATGCAAAAGCAGAATGATTCAACTTCAATTTCTAGACCAGATGATTTTTTACGGAAATTAAAGTAAGACTTATAAAGCTTCTTTATTCTTGTACTCCCACACCGGAACTTTAAATTTTCCCCATTTTCTACCCTGGTATTTAAGGAAAACTTGAACCAAACTACCAGTGTTTCTGTGACCCATGAACTGAACCAGTATTCTGCTATACCCAAAGAAAGCTCAGGAAGGAATAAAGCATTATAATGTCCTTTTCAGGCGGAGAATGTACGTTTGATATGTGATAGCCTTGTAGGAGCTGACATGAATATTAAAAAGAAAAAAAAAAAAAAAGAAGATAAAAGCTGTTTAGTAACTTGCTTTTAAAAAAATTGAGCAAAAAAGTTTATCCTTTGATTAAATTATTACCCAAATCATTTAAAAAATGCACTGTGTGAGTTTGGTCTAGATGTTGCTAATAGGCATGACCTTTTTAATCAAATACATGTAAATGTAGAGGAAAACTGAAATTCGGTTCTGAGGAAATGTCTACTTATTTGTTTCAGCCTTAATGACGCATGTCTCCAAATGTGTTCCAATTAAGATTAAAGCAAAAATGGTAATTGGCCATTAAACATGTTGCAAAATAAAGTAAACTAGTGAGAAATGCAACTCAGCAGAAAAAAAAAGCTTAAGTCAGTTGAAAAGCAAGAGTAATAATGGAGTTTTCAGCATAGGACACTATTATGGGAACAGCTAATTACGAAACAGATAATAAGTAAGAAATGTTAAGTGCTCATGAAGGCAAAAAAACTAGACTAGAGATAATGGAGCAATTACTTTTGCAGTGCTCATAGGCCTAATCTCAGTCTTTCCTGTACCAAGACCCACACAAAAAGGCAGTTTTGCAAGACTTGTGGCTCCTTCTAGCATACCATTGTGTTAGAGCATAAAAAAGAGTATCTCCTGTTCAACATCAATTTATATCTGGTTTTGCCGTTCTCTTGACACCGAATAACCAGAAAAAAATTTACTTAGGGGAAAAATTAAACTGGTGCATACAGCTATGAAGGACACTTCGCATCACAGAAGAGCTTTTTGTGGGTAGGGGAGTGGCCATGTTTGTGATATATTACGTAGAAAATACACATTGCCTCTAAGCAAAAAAAGAAGAAGGTTTGTCTAAAAAGCTGTACAATTCCTAAGTGTGAATCAGTATGAACTGGGACTTGCTGCTGGCTCTTATATGAAGTCACCACAGATATTCTTTGAATTTTTTTTCTGGTATTTCTACTGATTTTCCTGTCATTTCTAAAAGCTGCCATCTAGATACATAAATTCAGCTGTTTCTGCTTCTAAAATTAAACAATTCAGAGAGCAGATCCTTTGCCTAGCCATTTCTAGTGTAAATTTAGGCACTCGGGTACATTTGATATACACAAGGGTCTGACAGATATGACAATATCTGCAGGAGAGCCATGGCCTTACGAAACAGCACTGAGAACCCCAAGGCTATCTCTAAAAGCTCTGGTTGCTTAACTCTGTCTACACAAATTGTGAGGTAGTAGTGTGTTGTAGTTTCAGCTCTGCTTTCAGTTTGCACTTTGGGAGACATCTTGATCCACAAGAAAAGTTATTTAAGCCTTTGCAGCCATGACTGCTCTGGGAATACTGCATGTGTAAATCCAGTCACCCATAGCAGACAAGGGTCTGAATTTCATTAGTCGCTGTGTGAGAATGGTGTACAAAAACCTTGGTTACAGGGAAGAGATTTAAGTTATGTAGATGATACAAGGTATATTAATTTCAAATGAGAAACTGTATATGCCTGTCTCTTAATTTTCCAGAAAGTATGTGCAAAACACAATTTTTCAAATATTTTAAACATGGTTATGTTTTGCTTGGCTGCCCTACAAATTTATGAGGACATTGCCCTTTCTCGAAGAAAAGTTTACCAAATTTCAGTGGGTTTTTTTGACTGATGAAACACATGTTTGCAGTTTTATTTTTGTACATGGTGGGCCTACTCATGGTGTAGGCTCATCTGTCAATACACAAATAAAAGTAATAAAGTAATAATCCTGGTATCAGCTTCTATAACTGATGTCTGGACAATGTGTCAGATTTTTAGAAAATTAAAACAGGATCTCAAAACAGAGAAGAGATTGGCCACCTGAACTAAAGGTGGCCCTCACTATATCCGAAATTGACACCCACATGTCCCAGGTCATGAGCAAAACTGTGTTTGATACTAGCTTTCTGTAATTTTTATGCATTTATTAAAAATTTCAGTTGAATTCTGATGCAGTAAACAAAGATAGACCACCTCTCTTACGAGAACAGGCTGAGAAGGGGGTGGTTCTTCAGCCTGGAGAAGAAAAGGCGCCAGGGAGACTTTATTGCAGCCTCTCAGTAGTTAAAGGGGGCCTATAAGAAAGATAGGGACAGACTTGTTAGCAGGGCCTGTTGTGATAGGAGAAGGGGTAATGGTTTTTACCTAAAAGAGAAGAGGTTCAGGCTAGACATGAGGAAGAAATTTTCTACGAGGGTGTTAAAATACTGGAGCAGGTTGCCCAGAGAACTGGTAGATGCCCCATCACTGGAGACATTCAAGGCCGAGCTGGACGGGGCTCTGAGCAACCTGATCTAGTTGAAGATGTCCCTGCTCATGGCTGGGGGGTTGGACTAAATGACCTTTGAAGGTCATTCCAACTCAAACTATTCTATGATTCTATTAAAGATAAAAGGGTGAAAAGCGTATATTTCAATAGGAAATAAATTAGTGACAAATGTTTTCCCTAGTAATATTCTTTTTATATTTTCTGAGAAAGAGTGAAGCTTGCTTTCATGTTGAAATGTAAAATGCACAGATGTGGATACAGGAGTATCTTCACTGTTTAGTAGTTATAAACATGTATATTTTAAAAGAAAAAAAAATGCACCTAAACAATATATTCCACTTCTGTTTTTGTCTATTTTTACAGAAATTTATACAGGTATGGTGCAACAATATATGCATGTCTGTGTGATTTTCATTGTAAAGTTTGTGATGTGGGTCTATCTCATTATTTTTCCAGCATTGTTGCATGATCTGCATATCCGTATACAATTAAGAAAATGTTTTTTACTTGAAAAGTGCTAAGTATTGCTTTTCAAATATCTTTCCTTTAAAAAATAAACAAACAATTTTCAATTGGCATGGATTTCACAGAAAAATGCCTTTCCACAAATTATATATAGAATCGCAAAGAAATTCCTTTCATGGAAAGTAAAATTTCCATTCCAAGGAAAAGAATGGATTTCCTATAAAGAAAGAAAAGACTTGCTATATTTTTAAACTATTAGAGTAATACTTTGCTTAATTTCAAGTAATATCAATATATGCATGCTTCTGCAGTTATTTTTTTCTTCCTTTCCACTTCCAGGGTAATTCTATTTTTTATTTACATTTACTAACCTTTAATTGTGTAGATGTTTTGTTTTCTTATGCCACAAAGTAGATTGAGCTAAGCAGACATTTCATAAAATAATCACAAGCTTAGAGGTACACCTGAACTTTTCAAAGTTACAGAAATTTACAATTTTTAACTTTTTATAGAGGCAATTCCATATTTAGTGTTAAGACATTTGATCTTTAGAGTGGCAGGGACCTCAAATTTTAGGCATCTAACATATTGCTCATTAGTGTTCCTGGGATTCTATTATAAGCATATGAAAACATTTGAGAGTATGAGCTACTGAGCTATATAAAGTTGATGAAAAACAAATCACAGATTTCTCTGAAGTGATCAAATTATTTTTTAAAATTAAAATTATTGTACCTACTAGTTTCAAAATAACAGTCTTGGGAGAAACAGAAAGTTACATATAGATTTGGGGCAGGGATTTTGAGTTGCTTGGTTTTTTTCGTTTTTACAAAGCCCTATAGTGCCTTTGTACACTGGATTTTCTCCTGTAAGTAAACACATTTTTACTTTTATTCAATGGCATTCAATTTCCTTAATTTACCTTGGAAAACACTGGTGATTCATTTTAATATTAAAAATGTCTTTTAGCTCTGTTGTTAACAAACAAACAAAAACACATAGAAAACATATAAGAAAACACTTATTGTGGAAGACTCACATCAGTCATTGTCTTTTACTTCATATACGAAATTATTTTAGTGTCATTTTGAAAAAACAGTCTCTGTGTTCTGAACCTGAACATATAAACAAAAAAATGTAAATTTAAATAAAACATTACTGAGTTAACGCAAAGCTTTGAAACTTTTCAGGTATTTATGCAAGCCATATAAAATTAGCCTGTTGTAGATTTTCTCCCTATTCTTTCCTTCCTGACATCCTTTAAGATGGTGTAATTTTCTATTCCATTGAAGCAAAATTTTATTAACTTAATTCATATGATATACACTGCGTTTCATCAAATTTATGACAACAGTGGACAGAATCTAAGCAAGGCTACTGAAATCCAATGACATCAGTGTCATAAGCCTACTGGAGCTGGATCAAAATAAAATAAATTTTTTAAAAACCCCTTTTAGCTAGCCAGTGTCTAAAGATCAGTTGCAAAGATCAGATCAACATCACAGTTTCAATTGGAGCAGCTAGTTGAACTGGGACTGTGATGATCACTTTACAAATTCAGAGCGCACCCACTTCCTCTGACCCGAGTCTGGTGCCCAACGGTAGGTGCTGATACCTGCTTGGTTCTTCCTCTGTTGTCCAAACCCCTACATGGACCCCTTGGCAATGATGGATGTTGGTCTGCCTTGAAAGCTTTTTGTCCTCATGAGTGCACGTTTATCACCAGTACCAGACTACTTGGTATTATTTAGGAAATTGTCATCCAAATGACATATTTGTTTTCCTGGTACAAGCCATAGATATTAATAGTTTATTTTCACTACATTGTCATAATCATGCCAGCAGTCTGCAATCAGATGTATTTTGTCACCAATTCTGTCCATACTTTTGCAGCAAAATGATGACTTTGAAAGCTGCTTTCAGATTTTATTCCTTAAAATATTACTAGCAAATGTGTTTTTATTACATTATTTTCCAAAAATAATAACAATATTGAAGAGATGCCATTTCTGATTATAAGAGAATTCTATAGTACACATCAAAACATTTCATGTACAGATTTATGCTGAGCAAATAAAACAAAGAAACAAATGTCAGTAGTTTTGCATGAAGAAGTGAAAATATATCTCAGATAATTTATTTTCTATGTCATCTTTCTAAATTATGCTTTTGACTTTTAATAATAGCTTTAACAGAACAGTGGTTTTGAGCAAAAATTCTATTTTCAGCATTCATTTGCAATATTTAGAGATTCTACTTTAGAAGTATTATAAGCAAACATAGTAGAAAAGAGAACTGATTAATATTAGTAGAATGACATTTCTGAATATGCAATATGCTTCTCCTTCCTAAACAAACAAAAAGAGGATTTTCCAAATAAATTATTCAGTATTTGATATATCTTGTATGCTAACAGAGAAGCATAGTATATGCTATGAGTATGTGCTTCTGTTTTATATATATATATATATATATGAAGACATATAATATTTAACCAAATATATTGTGCCACTGAAAAGAAAATTGACTGTGTAATTTAATTATTTGTGCATATTCTTTTGGGATTTGTTCGGGTTTATTTTAATAGAGAGGCCTTTAACTGTCTAGTAAAGACAATCTATTCTAGAAATAAATAAAATATAGCCAAGAATTAAACAACTACAAATGTTAAACTTGTCTAATGGAAATAAACAGAGTTGGAAAGATGTTCTGAAATTATTAATTCATTAATAAGCTTCTATGTTTGATTCTTCCACAGTGGATCTGCTGGGCATTCTTTCTTTATCTTTTTTGTGTCAGCTAACTATGTTCAGTGAAAATTACCTTTTTACTCTGTGACAGTGAATATAAAATCCTAATATGTCAGTGGGAGAAGGCAGTTTATAAACTGTTTTCTTGCCATAACATTTTTTTCTGTGAACAATCACAGACTTACTATTTCAGAAACTTACCAGATCAGGTGAGAACTTTTCTATACTTAGTGAAAAATAGATGTATGAAATTAATCAGTTACAGCTAAACATTTAGTATTTATATATTTGCACAAACATTTTCTAACAAATAAGTTATAAGAAAGAGAAAATACAGAAGACATGAACTCTGTATTCTGAATAATCTACGTTAATTTAAAAAAAAAGGATCAGCTATAACCTGTTTGCTGCTTGATTTATCAAAATAGCTTTAATCATACATTTACAAATTTGTAAAAAAATGCTGATATGAGAGCAACAGCAGTAGTGCATTCATTGTATTAACATGTAAGTACCATTGCCTACTAATATTCAACCTTAATCTTTGTGTAGATATACATTTTTCAAAAAAATTCTGCTTTAAATCAGCCAACCTTTTTTTGTTTTGTTTTGTTTTTTTTCCTGCTATTTATATTGATTAGCATTAATAATCAATTGTTTAATAATAAATGACTTCCAGAATTGTATTAAAATAATATAAACAGTTGTGATCCTCTGGCTGAGGAAATGGTCTTTTAAATTATTAATTCTCAAGTGTGACAGTTAAAAATCAACTGATTCAGGGACTGAGTGGGTGGGAGACAGTCTTATTATTTTCCTATCTTTTTGTTTTCCTAATCTTCAAGTTTGAATACGAATGAAACCTTTGCCATTTCTGCTGGTAGCAGAAAAAAAAAATCTATGCAGTGATATGCAGGAAAGCTGTGTGAGAGAAAAAAAGTGGTGGAATTTTTAGTTTAAGTGTGGTGAATGTTCCCTGAAAAAAAGGCATGGAAAAAAAAATGTTTAGAATACTTCTAGCAATAATATTATACTGCATGTTTTGGCCTCATTTGTTAAATAGGATTGTTAACCCAGGTCATCAACTTTATGACAAGATTTTAATTTCCCATTCTTTATAAATATCAGGATAATGTAAATATTTTTTGCTTTGTGCTGTTTCACTTTACTATAGCTAGAACAAAAGTAGTATTTTTGTTTCCTCTAATTCCTTAAAAAGGGGGGAAAATATTTTTTTTTTGTCAGGGAACAATTTTAGTATAATTTCAAATCAGTACAAACTTCACTGGAATTCGTACCCTTCTGGGGGCTACCCTGAACAAGAATCTGAAGAAGATTATAAACCCATGCTCCTGCCTGCATGGAAAGAAGGTGCACAAGGTCCTTACCAGCCAGACACACATCCTGCTTGAGTTGCCATGCCACCAGGGTTAGGAGCTGAGGAAGAACAACAGGTTACACAGTACCGGTGGTGATAAAATGGAAGATGAAGAGGTTTTTCTTTGAGACTCTGAAGGGACAAAAGCCTGATACCCACAGGAGCAGGATCAGAGGAGCGGGGGAAGAGAAAGTAGAGGACACACTCAGGCATGGGAGGACAGAGACTGGACAACACTGGAGGCTGGAAGATAGTTACTTCTGACAATTTGAAGGAGATTCTTTCTCTTACAGAGGTTCACTTATGGAATAAGTATTGGGCCATGACAGCAGGTGAGGAAGGGTCAGTTGCATCTGAAGAGGCACGTAAGCTGAATCTGATGCATACACTCTCACCAGTACCCCTAAAATGAAGCAATGGTTGACAACAGATAAAGACTCCGTTCTCTGAGGGAGAGTGGCACCCACAAGATCTGATCTCTGAGGAAGTTTATTTGCATGTCAGGCATCTGGACTCAAGATGCAGGAAAGAGAGCTTGTCTGATGCCCAGATCACTATCTTTTGTGTTTGTCCATGCAGACATCAATGATACTGCCAACAGAGATCCTGGGCATATCAAAACTGACTAGTGGACTCTAGTGGCAAGGGAAAGAGGCCAAGCCAGAGTTTTCGTTTTTATTACCATGAGGCCCTCTTTGAGCAACAAGGTCTGATGAGGAAAGATGGAATCAATCTAAAAAAAGAAGAGAGAGCATTTTTGCCAACAGGATTGCTAACTCTGTGAAGAGATTTTTAAACTACATTCACCAGGGAATGCAGAGAAGAACCTGAAGGGAAGCGGAGGTACCTGGAGCTGGAAAGAATTGTCTGTGGGTAAGCACGATAAGGGAAGCTGTCACACTTCCTTGGATTGCAACTGGGGGCCCGTCTCAAGTGTCTGCAGACAGTGTACACAGCATAGGAAAGACAGAAGGAGTAACAATTCTATGTGCTTTCTCAGAAAAACAGCCTCCTATCAGGAGAACAACACAGTGAGATGACTCCCATTACTGGTATGCTGTAATGGATGGACATAAGCTCTCTGGAAACAAAAGTGGGGCAGGTGAGGAGGCTGGCCTGAACTTCATGCAAAGCAGTGTCTTGAATGCATGGAGCTTTGATATGGAATGGGTGATGGTGATGCAGTGCTCAAGTCGATGAGGCAGCATGAAAAGGGAACCAGTTAAAGAAATATTGTGGTGGGTAGCTGCTACAGACAGTTCGATACAGAAAAGTTTATGAAGTCATCTTTAGGAAACTGGAAAAAGAATCATGAATATAGGACCTAGTTATAACTGGGATATTACCACCCTGAATTTTGCTGGAAAGACAGCATGGAAAGACAGAAATAATCCAGGAGATTTTTGGACCACGTTGAATACAGTTCTTTGAAACAATTGTGGGGTGAGACAACTAGGGGAGGTACTTTCTTGAATTCCCTATTTGTGAATAAGCAAGAGGTGGTTTGGGATGTAATGGTCAAAAACAACTTTGATGGCAGTGAGATGATGGAGTTTGTAGTCTCAAGAGAAATGAGAAATTCAAGTAGCGGAATAATGATTCTGGACTTCAGCGAGCTGACCAGTTTGCTTGGCAAGCTCCCATTGGTGAATGCTCTGAAGGAAAAACTGATTTATTTTTGGCCCACTGATTTATCTTGAGGGACAGTTTCCTCAAAATGTGTTTCTTTCCAATATGCAGGAACTCAAGCAGATGTGGCATAAAAAATGAACAAATGGAGACCTCTTGACTGAGCTTAAAGAGAAAAGGAAGTTCACAGAAGTTAGATGCAGTGGTGAGCTGCCTAACCAGAAAGCATCCAGTCAGACAGGAACAGAATTAGGAAAGCTAAAGGGCAACTAGAGCTAAAATTATCAAGGCAACTGAAGGGCAACAAGAAAGATTTCTATAGGTCTACCAGTAACAAAAGAAAGATGGATAAAAATGAGATCACATTGCTGCATTGACAAAGGAAATGAAAAGCCTGAGATACTCAATGCCTCTTTCACACAGTTTTTCCACCGCTGGGGACCTGGGCTTGTTCAGCCTGGAAATGAGAGTTTCAGGAGGACCTAACAGCAACTTGGCACTTATTTAGTATGAGTGAGAAGAGAAGACAGACTCAGGCTCCTTTTTGCAGAGCACACTGTGAAAGACGTATTCAAGAGTTCATCAAAAGAAAACAAACACTTATCATCACTTAGCACTTATTGGATCTGAGGTGATAAATACATCAATACGTGTTAAAATTTATGAAAGCAACAAAAGAATCTGAAAGTGCAGGTTGCCTGTATATCTTTCTTTCTGAATCTGTTCACATTGAACCTTTTACATTTCAAATATTTGCAAAACTCTTCTCAGAAATTGTATTTGAGATAGCAAGAACCATCATAAGCCAAAGCTTAAAATAAATTATGAGATTCTGAATAAGGTAAATACAGGTTTATCCATAGTTCTTTGAAGCTCACTGATTTTTGGAGGGACTGAGACCAGCCAAAAGTTGTTCAGTTACTCTTTGGAAAAAGATACGATTTTCTACACAAGGTGTAAAATGAAAAGGCAGAAGAAACCCGGTATGTTATTGAATCAGCAGATCAAGATGTTCAAAATAAAAGTCATATATAGAAGCCAGGCATCTGCGAGTATATTGAGAGTTGTTTTGGTTGTTTGGGGTTTGTTTGTTTGGTTGGTTGGTTGGTTGTTGTTGTTGTTGGGGTTTTTTAAAGCTATTATTTTTCTGAAATATATAGCTAATTAATGAAATTACTTTTGCTTTATCCGGCAGTCATGTCTCACAAACACTTGGCATGTAAAATGATGGACAAATCTCTTTAAAGGTTCTTCTGTCAACCCAGAAGAAAAACAAGTACTGCATTACTGGATCATATGGTAGTTCCAATTATGATTGTGAGCCATGTGTTAAGCTTTTTCGTCTGCGTGTAAACTCCACTTTAGGAATCAGCAGGGTTGTTACCCATGTCAAGCTGTCGTGATATAAAGATGAAACTTCAGGGCGAACTCTCAATGTGCCATATGTCAGACTTTGCTATGCAATTTCATGAATTCCAGATCTGAGACTGCCGGCTGCCTATGGCAGGGTCACCCTGCACCGGAGAGACCACTGGCATCATGAAGACGAGGAACAAATTGTGCCATTCTTTTTCTCCTCTGTCAGCATGACTACTGGAGTCAGAGGGTTGTTAGTTTTTTTTACATCAGTTCTGTTTCTACTTGTTGCTTTTGCTATTAGAAACCTTAAGAATTCAGCCCTTAAATGACTCTACTGACATTTTTGACAGTGTGTGTTTCATTTATAACATTAAATAACATTCAGTGTCATGGACAGCTTAATATTGAAGTTAACCAATGAGTTATCCTACAAATTTAAGGAATTTTAAGCTTTCAAATGAATCAGAGAATGGCACTAAGTGGCACTGTAGCTTGATCTCAACTACTGTACCATAGCTAAAGTCTTATTCTTCTGAAACCATGATAAGATATTCAGTATGTTGCTTCAGAATAAACTAACCACTTAACTGATTCAGTTTCCTCAAAATTATACACAAAATAACTGTATGGATTGCCAACTTTGTTAGTTAGCACCTGATCTACAAACTTAAAGCTTCTATATACTGTGGGTGACCTGTAATATTGGTTGATTCTTTGTCAGGAATTCTCGTATGAAATTTTCATCCTGAAAAGAAATTGAAAATTCTCACTGCAATTATCCACCTCATGAACATGGCTTACCTCATGTACAGGGTGCAAGTGCCCAGACTTTGGCCTCTGTGACGAGAGGCCAGGGCTGTCCCGTGCTGGACACAGCCGGCCCCAACCCACCCACCGAAGGGAACAGCTGAGCCCCCCAGCTGAGGAAGAGGTGCCTTGGGGAAATGTGTGTAAGAAGAGGTAAAAAGCTGCACAGGCAGTGAGGAATGAGGAAAAAAAATGTGAGAAACAGCCCTGTGAGCACTGAGGTGAGAGAAGGAGGAATGGGTGGAGCTGCTCCACGCACCAGATCAGAGATTCCCCTGCAGCCTCTGGAGAAGACTGTGGTGCAGCAGGACCCTGGCAGAACTTGGAGCTTGTGGGGAGTCTGCACTGGAGCAGGGGAAAAGTGTGAGGAGGAAAAGGTGAGGGGCAGAGGTGAACTGTTATGGACTGGCCACAAATCCCATCCCTCATCCCTCTGTGCTGCTCAGATGTGGAGAGGAGGTAGAGGAGTCTGGACTGGAAGAGTAAAGTTGAGCCTGGGAAATAGGGAGGCATTGAGGAAGGTGGTTTTAGTTTTCCGTTTGTTTCTCACCATTCTATTCTATTTTTATTTGGCAATGAGTTTGACCAGTTTTCCTCAAGTCAAGTCAGTAACTGGTAAATGATATCCCTATTTTTATCTTGACCCACAAGCTTTCAAGCTTTTCCATCTTATTTTCTCAACCGGCCCTGTTGAAGGGGACTGAGAGAATGGCTGGGTGAGCATCTGGCAGCCAAGCGAGATCAACCCACCACAATAAAACTATATGGATTTGATCTTCGACATGACTACTCAGGTGCTTTATATTGTAGTGTCACATCACTGCATTGAGGTAGCCTGTCAAAGGAAGAAGGAAGTTGTTGGGGCAGGGAAAAGCTGCTCCAGGAAGGAATGGCTGGGCAACCAGAACTGGAGCGACAACACTTGGGAAGTGAGCAGAGGGCTGGCAGTACAGCCAACCATGGGCAGCTCTGCCAGAAAGCACAGCATCAACACAGCCCAGTCTCAGCAGTCACAGAAAGGCAGATGGACTTCAAAAGGCCTCAGAAGGACTTGTGTACAGTTTGTTGCAGCCCCAAAAGCCACTGTGCTCTGTCTGAAACTAAGCCTGGAAGAACAGACTTGCCTTCAGCAACACTGAGGGAAAAGGAAAGCAGCTTTGTAAACCCAAACCCATTTGATCTCTGTTCTGTCTGCCTTCATAATTTTGAATTTCTCTAGTGGAAAACATGAATCAGTCTTGCTTATGTTCTAACAAACTAAGACTCACTTTATAGGGCCTTTTAATCTTTTTTGATCTACTTATTGCAAACGAAAGATTTAGATGAGGGCATCTGTGACCCAAGATCACCATTACAGAGTTCCTTGATTAGCGCAGATAAATGTATATAATCTGTTATACACTAGAGTATTTGTCAGAAAGAGTAGAAACGGACTGTGAGAGATTTTCTATTGTATGGAATTTTTATAAATGATGAAGGTAGTCACTCATTACTAAATACATATATCATTTCAGTATAATAATTTGTATATAGTCATGAATAGCAAGCAGAACAATCATAGAAGTTTACTTCCATTTCATTAATGTTCGGATTATGGGTTAATGTGTAAACAATGCATATGGTAGCTGTGACAACAGGTTATTGGGAAGAAATACCAGGAAACGTCAAAGCAAAATTCATTAATTATTTTTAAATACACTTTGTGAGCCCTTTCAGAAGACAAGAGTAAACAGAAAAATTATAAAATATATTGAGATAGCTATTATTATTTTAAAATGCAATGTCATTATATAAACAAAACAGATAAAATTTGTATTTTCTTGTTTGTAATTCTACAAAGCAAATAAATGTTTCTGCATGATAATATACACATATGTACCTCTGAGACCCTCCAACTCAGTTTTAACCAGCAATATAAAGAAAATACAGCTCATAATAGGCAGCAGCTGCAGGGATATATTCATTAGTTAAACACTGACAGATTTGCCATTTTTCCTTTTCAGGTTTGAACTGTGAGTTTAGGCCTTGTGAGGCCAGCAATCCCTGTGAGAACGGAGCTGTGTGCATAGAAGAAATGAATTTGGACGTTTTTCCCCTTGGATTCCAGTGCCAGTGTGTGAAGGGCTTTGCGGGTCCACGTTGTGAGATCAATGTCAATGAGTGCAGTTCTAACCCTTGCCTCCACGGATACTGCTATGACAGTGAGTTCAGTCTGATTACTCACTTTAATGTAGAGTACTCTTTCTGTTGAAGCGTCTGCAGCTACTCAGCTGCTCTGGGGAGAATAGTGGATAATTTACTGAAATTTAGCTTGTCTGAAGCTCCAGAGCCAGCACCAGGAGGATTAGTTTTGCCAAAACACCTCAACTCCTGGCACTGGGGTTTGTGTGTTCAGGGGGTCAGAGTTGTAGCTAATGAGAAATTTTAATGAGATTTGTGCTGTCTCTTTTGATACCTAAATTAGCCAAGCACATCTTATATTGTGCATTCAATGCAGGACTACCGAGGTTCTGAAAAGGAGCTCATGGAGTAGTTAGGCAGTATATATCATAATTCCACCGAATCAAAAAACTGCATTAAGTACCAAACTGATGCAAAATTGAGTGTCTGTTTACTATTAAGCACCTTCTATCACCTAACTATGTAACTTTCACTGATAGATATACTTAAAGTTTTAAAAACACTCTGATGATGAATCACTCTAATATTAATATATCCTGTCTGGATTGGCAGGCTAAGATTAGTGGCACCTGTTTTGCATGGAGTACTTACTGAAATGTTTTACTTTAACGTATCAGACGATTTCTAGACTTAGTAAACAGAAGTGGCAATTTTCCGAGAACCTTATAGTGCTGGCTGGAAAGTAGAATGATGTCTGGAGGTCATGCAGTCAAACCTGCATGAAGCTGGACTATCAGGGATTTTTCTAGCTGAATTTTGAAAGCTTCTAAGGATGGATAGAAATTCCACAAACTCCTTTAGACAGCCAACTCCACTACAGCACTACACTCGCAGTGTTAACCCCGCCCAATCCCAGCTGAATGTCGTAAATTGTAACTTTTGGCTGTTGCACCTTATAATACTGTCTAAAACTACCGAGAAGAATTCAGTTCTGTCATTGTGCAATTGCCCTTGAAATTATTTTTATATAACTTTCTAATTATTAACCCTTCCCATAAGGAACTAATTCAAAGCAAGCGTAAGTCACATACTTCAAGCACTGAACAATCATGTTTGTCTTCTGCTGTATCTCTCTCCTATGTCCCCACGTCCCTTTTAAAATTACAATGATTCAATAAGCTTTCAGAAATCTATCTTTTCATACATGTGAATAAGATGAGCAGCTTCATATTTTATCTAGTGAAGACTATTTCCTAACAAGTTCACAGATGTTTTCTCTGTATTCTACTTTAGCTCAGACACATTTTTGAAATGGAATTTAGAGAGCTGCAGTAAAGTTCTGCAGTGCCAGATCTTTTGGGGATAGCTTGTTTTTGTGGTGCCTCTGGATTTGAGTTGTATCGTGGACATAGTATTTCCTCTGAACTACGTGCAATGGCTGACGATGGAGCGAAGCTCGAGGAAGCTCGAGGAAGCTCTCAGCAGCTGAATAATACTCCTGCTTTGAGGGACTTAAGACATTTACGGAATACAACAGCAGATATGTGTACAAACACAATGGCAGAATAGATTCCATGGTAAATCTCAGAGATAATTAAGAATACAGGGACCTCTTTGAGATTAGAATAAATGCAGACCTGCAAGAAGTTGAAATATTGCTTACACAAGATGTAGCACTCTAAAGATTCCTCTCCATTTCGATCATTAGTGATGAAAAGGAGAGAGGATTCATATCATTAACTAGTTCAGATTAAAATGAAACATGGAAATACATCATAGGTTGAGCTGCCAAATTCAACTCAGGCAAGTTTGCCTTTAATACAGTGGTATAATATAAGGCATTCTTTACCAAAAACAAGCCAACCAAAAAAAACAATGTTTAACTGCCTCATCTCATTTAGGCACAATACCAAAGATAAAATATTATGTACTTTGTGTACAGTTTTGTGAAGGAAAATTATTCATTAGCTTATAAGATGCCATTACTTTTCAGAAGCTAGTAATAGGTCATTGATTTATAATTCTTATGCCAAGACATTTGACTTGTTTCAGTAAAATGCAGTACAGTAATTTGCTTTCGTATTAAAAAGCTGTTTTAGGATGTTGCATATCACTTATTTCAAATTTTAATGAGTCCACACCTTTTAGGTAAAACCAGTCTAAATCTTTTCCAGATCGTAGACATAGCTGTAAGTTACTTAATTTTACTACATTCGGCAGTTATTCTAAAACCCTTTTAGTACTAAAACACTGTGTCTGTTACAGTTGTCGATGGCTTCTATTGTTTGTGCAACCCAGGATATGCAGGATTGACATGTGACCAGGACATTGATGACTGCATAATCAACTCTTGTGAAAACAATTCTACGTGTGTTGATCTACATCTGGTTAGTAGAGAACATCTTTAACTAAGATGATTGCTAAGTTTTCTTCCTGAAATCCAAAGCACCCACCAAAGGTGCTAGAATCCTTGCTGATGCAGTCAGCACAACCCAGTGATTCAGCTGCCCATCTTGTAGATGTCTACTTTGAGTGAACTGAACTACCCTGTAGGTACCACTGACTGTACAGCTAAGCTGCATTAGTGCTGAAGCAGACACTCATGTTTAGGTGTCTGCATTTCCAGCTGAATCCTGTCCCAGAAGCCCAGAAGTGTGTGAGGGATGAGTGCATTTCTGCATTGTTTGTTTCTTTGGTTTTGTTGTTTTGCCCTTTTTTTTCCCTTAGTTCATACATAGAAAAATTGCAGTTCTTTCTGACAAATCCTGGTGGTAACCCACAGCTATCACTTTTTCCTAAACTTGAGCAGAAGTTACATGCTTCAAGAGAATTTTCTCAAATTCTCTACTCTGATTTCCAGAGTTGTTTCTTCTTTTCACAGTTAAAACATTTTATGCGTTATAGAATTTTTTTTGTAAATATACTTCCAGAACTAGTGAATGCCTTGGACAAAATTAAATGCTTGGTATGGAAACAAGAGAGTTTGTGACACTTCTGTTCTTGTCTTTGGATACTATTGCAACTGTATATATTTTTACCAGTAGACTGCAATTAATATTTCAAGCTCTCATACTGGACACATACCATCATCTTAAAATCAGGCTAGACATCATTCCAGAGATTAATTTTATGCTCACAAGGCATGTGCTGTCTTATCCTCCATGAGATTGTGTGGTATATGTAAACATTTTGGGTATTATGCCTAGATGCAGCTGATGCTTTATCTGAGACTGATAGAACGGAGTTGTATATGCAAAAGTTTAAACAGCTTCCTTCCATAAAAATTAAGATATAATAAACGGACGAAATTATGGGTTCTTTATAAAATAAATATATTGTTCCACCAAGAATGTCTGCTAGATCTTCACTGAATGAGTTGTAATATTGATCTAGGGGGAGTTTTTAATTTAGGCAAACTTAAACACAAAAAGAATGGTAGCTTATTGCAATTTTTAACACTGTTTTAGATTTTTCTTTATATGCCTTTCATGCTTTTGTTTTCTTGATTCATTTGTGTTTGGTTTTGTGCTGCAGTACCTCTACGTTTCTCATCTTCTTTGTCACAGACCTGTGCCATTTTGTTTTAAATGGACTGTGACGCAGTAAATCAGTGAGATCAGACACTCTTTCAGAAGAAGCCTGACATTAAAAAATCTAATCTATGTGGATTCAGCTACTAACCACAGAAGATAAATACTGTAGAAACTTAATATCAAGGTGTGATTTTAGACCCTGGATTTGATCTCTTTCAGACCTCAATGCCTTTCTCAATGTAGTTTACCTATGTTGTCAACATTACAGTAAGTGTTCATACTAAAATGTTCATTCTTATGTTAGTTAATGCACAGATAATAAATTCTCAGTATTTTTTTATTAAAGACTGTTCTAACGTAATGTAATGTAATTTAGTATTTAAAAAAAAAAAGTAAATACCAAATGGGCTCTGCTAAACTGAAAAGTTAATATCAGCATATTTTTAAGATAAGGAATAGGGAATTGCTGGTAGTTTTATTTTGCTATAGCAATAATAATGCATTGCTATTCAATATTTATACTTTCTTCTTCTCTATTCCTCTCAATATTATATTTACTTAAACTAAAATTTCTGATATAAGTTTCTGAAATAACTTTCATATGGCTCATCTTTTAAGTTGAATCCAGAAAGAGACATAAAAGACTCACTAAGTGATTGCATTATTCAGTTCATATGTGACTATATTACTCCACATAAAATTTTCTTCTTTTATTGTATTCAGTATCAAAGAGTGTTGAATTTCATCCACATCAAATGATGCCATTTTATACACTAAGATATCTTAGTGAAGTATGGGAAGAGGATTAGCGAATTAACATATATTCATAAAAATGGAAGAAGGCCCATTCACTCTTCTTCAGCCAGAGTAACTGTAAAAGAAGAGATATTGAAGTAACAATCCCCTAGAGAAGGAATTTTTAACATTAAAGGGTCTCCTCCTTCTCCTCTGAAACGTAATAAACCGGGGAATGGGGAGCAACTGAGGCACAATCAAAGACTTATGAACAGATGGAAATCTCAGGAGTTTCATCATGTTTCCATCAATGACAATTTTCTTCCAAAGATATATTACGTTAGCCTTATTATATAAGTCAAGGACCAGAGATCTTAATGTGAGAAAGAATTCAAATATACACTCTGATTGCTACACATACTTAATAGCCTTTACCTTGGCTCTGTAGGCAGTTGGTTGCATTAAGCAATTGGACCACGGGTTGAGATCAATATAGATGAAGTACACAGAGGAAAAACACAACTACACCAGCTTAAGGAGGCTTCAATTTTCTTCTGCCTCTGAGAATTACAGTCACCCAAGAGGTACTATATACCAGCAGAAGCCACTGTCAGTCATATTAGGCCCTCTGGTGTCTCAAGAATAATTAATTGGCTAGCCTTATGCTATTATTAAGTTCCATTCTGCAGTGCAGCAGCTCAAAAACCTTTTATGCATTTTTCTAGGTCAAAGTGAGACAATCAGCATTGCCAATGAAACTAACAATACATCTTCTTCCTCTTTGATATTTGTTATGTGGTATAATATAGAGCCTTAAAACTAGATCACCATATTATCTTAACAATGAATCAGCAAATACAGGCACAAAAAATTACTCGTGTGATGGGTTGACCTCAACTGTCACCTAAGCACCATACAGCCACTCACTTATTCACTGTATCCTCTCCATGGGAGAAGGGAGAGAATAGGAAGGCCAAAAGGAGGAAAGCTTGAGGGTTGAGATAGTTTAATTAGCAAAGGAAAGGGGAAGAAGAAAGAAAAAAAAATCAAGTGATACAAAGGCAATCACTCACCACCTTCCATGTGTACACCAATGCCCAGCCAGTTTTCAAGCAATGACCACTTTCCCAAAATCCACCTCCCCTCCATTCTTATTACCATGCATGAAGTTACGTAGCATGGAATATGTCTTTGGTCAGTTTAGGTCAGCTATTGTGATTGCATCCCTTCCTGGCTTCTTGCATACCCCCAGACTACTTGCTGAGGGAGCAGAGTAGGAAAAATAAAAGGCCTTGATGCTGTGTAAAAACTGGTCAGCAGTAACTAAAATGTTGGTGCCTTATCAGCACTGGTTTGGTCACAAATCAAAACTAAAGCACCATACAGGCTGCAATGAAGAAAATTAACTCCATAACAACCACATCTGCTACAGAACGGAATTCTCCAAAAGGGGGTTGGTTAAACTTGATATGGGGAAATCACAAAAGCTAGGTTTGTCATGCAGCTCCTGATGTGTTAAAAGGTCTGGTTTGTAAAATCTGTCTGTAAAATATTTATGTAAGGTGTTTATGTTGGTCAGTCCACCAAGGACTTGGCCCCCTTCATTCTGGTGGAACCAGAGCTTCCAATAAGGGATTAGTCTTTCTTTCTAGGTGGCATATTCAGAATGTTAAGGTTTCTCTATGATAAAGATTCTCAATACCATAAGATTCCCTCAAAAAGGTATTTTCAGTGCTAATCTAAGACAGACAGTGAGCAGCAGCAAGAAGGATAAAAGCACAAAGTGTTTCACCTATACTAACTAGAGAGAGAAGCAGAGACCCATCAATTCTATTCTCAAGATTTTAGCAGTTGAGTGCTCCAAGACTGTGTGGCAAAATGTAAGGGCAAATAGTTATAACTGAGGACTTGAAAAACAATGTGTGATTTTCTCAGATAAAATTTGAGACATCTATTGTTTATTCAGTTCCCAAATTTTTTCATATAGCAAGATGGCTGGGCATTATATTAGTCATATGTGTTGTTAATGAAATAGACTGTTAAGTATTGACAACCAGACATACAGCACTAACAGATGACTTTTAGAAAACAGAAAAGTCATCTTACCAACATATTGTCACAGTCCATTCGGTGATGGAATCGTGATGGTTCGTTTACCTTGATCTCTAGGCGCAAAATTAAGGCAACCAAACTACCAAGGTGTTATAATTCAATCAAACAGTATTACTTTATTAATTTGCCCGTAAAGCGGCACGTGAAAAAAGAAAGAGTGGAGGAAAAGGGAAAGGTAAAAAGGAGGAAAGAGGGCTGGTTACCACCGAACGAATCCCAAAGGTGTCCCTCTGGTATCTGGTCCTGTGTGAAGAGTCCTGCCGGTCCTCTGTCGTGGTCCAGGATCCTTCGGTGGAGAGATCTCCATGATGTCCAGTTAGGGGTTGTCTTTTATGCTTCTTCACCCCCCCTCCCTCCCATAGATTGAGGCCAATCTCTGCCTATGTTGTGCAATCCAGGCTTAACTGCGCAGGCCCAAAAAGTCCTCGCTTCGCTTGCCAGAACCCGTCTGCGTCTGCGCTGCCACTTTTCAGGGGTCTCTTGCCAGTCCGTTGGGTGACCTCAAGACCTTTGGCGAGCCTCTGCGCATACTCTTCTTCGTAAGCTTTTGTTGTAGGGAGGAGGTTGGGGGGCAATTTGGCTCAGGCAACAGGTGAAAATCCATCTTCTGGACAGCAGTTATTTTCCCCAGGTCAGAGAGGCCTTAGTAGCACAATTACTTCTAGGGTGTGGGGGGGCAAGTTTGGCTGAGGCAGTAGCGAAATCCACCTGTAACTATTGTTTCTCGCAGCCCCCAGCTTAGAAAGTCTTGTGCAACGTGATTCCTTTCTTCAGGTCTCTCTCCAAGCCATTATCCATTTCATTCTACCAGAGCATCTTGTTCTTTAAGTCCCTGATAACGGTGTTCAGGCAAATACTGGTCTGCAGACCGACTCTCACACATATCAACTTCTATCTTAAACAATATGTGACAAATTATAAAGTGTTTGCTATAGAAGTATAATAGAACAAAAAGTAGTTACTTATTGCAACTAATCTGAGACACGAGTAAGAGGAAAGAATTAGAGTAGATACTTCCTTCATTAGATCACGTAGGCCGGGAAAAATTAAAAGCTGCTAATACTTCTAGTACTATTAGCACAGATGCCTATCCTATATATTCTCAGTCATAGGTCATTTCAACCAGAATTGTCATCTTGTTTTGTAGCCTGACTATAAAAAAATTAAGATACTGAAAAAGGAGATTGATACTGGAAAGGTTGATCTGATGATAATTGTCCTTCAGAAACCAATTATATTTTTTTAAAATTATGACATATTCCTGATTAAGCTCTAAGTAACTGATTTTGTTTTCACTGTAATAAGAAACATTTGGCCAGTCCTGTGTAAAACAGTATGAAATCTCAGATTTATATGAATCAGAATTTTTTCAATTGTTCAGTCAAACTGATAGATCAAAATACAAGCTAGTAAACAGTAAAAAAAAAAAAAAGTAATATTAACCTCTGGCTGTGTTTATGGTAAGGCAGGGTTTACCCAGAGTAATTTTCAAATTCTTCTAAAAAAAGTTAAAATAACTAATTCAAAGTATTATATAAAATCTAGATGTTATCCTTAGTAATTTTTATATGAGATTGGGTGGAGCCCATAGTCTATATAACATAAAACATTATTTGGGGATATTTGCATTAAAAAAAAAAATAGTACCTCTACAGTAGCTCTGACTTCAGTTTTTGCTTGTACTGTTCTGCATGTCAAAATATAATGCCAATCTTGACACTTTACTGTATATGGATATCCATGCAGCAAATTGTAATAGATGTTTCTTCAGAGCTTTGTTTCTGGAAGCTATTGTTTCTGTATACTAACCACATAGCAAATTTAAAAAAATAAACTGTAGGTGAAGTTATAGTTGTATAATAGTTCTTTTAGTCCAATCCCATATCATCCTTGTAGTTAACTGTCTGTCACTACTTGATTTAAAACACTGTTATTTCCCATTCACCAAAATGTAATGTTATGAAATTGAGCTCTCCATACAATAACAGAAGATACTGTCAATTTGAACCTAAAACCCCCAGTGATTGCTTGTCCAGTTTCTCTTTTCAAAGTGGCAGAAAATAAGGACTCATTACAAGGTGAAATTCAGCAATTCAGGTCTTTTAGGAACTTACATTTTAAAATTTTTTAGATAGAAAAAATATTCGGAGTTAACATATAGGAAGTCTGATCAACAGATCATATTTCAAGAGCATAATCCACAAGTAGGTTATCTTATCACATAAATTGTGAAAGCAGGGTTAATTGGAAGGAGCTCTGGCATTGAGAACTAAGGTACAAAGTAGTAGTTAACTGTGAAGAGCCTATGTTACCCCAAAGAAATTAAGTCAGTTCTTTGGACTAACCTAAGAATATTTTCCTAAATTTGTCATCCACTATTCATTTCTATTTAAAACAGAGTCTCTAGTACTTTCTGCTAAATAGCGAGAAGATAAAGAATAATCTCCAAAACTTATAATTTATTTTAGAACATCCAGAGATGCTCAAGGTGTGATGAAGTAACAGATATACAGGAGGCTCTGCCTCCTGGCTAATGACATGGGATGGTCTGACGCTTGAAATGAGAATAAAGACCAGGTATTTTCATATTAATGAAAAATTACCAGATTTCTGTGGTAGTGGAAATTCTCTAAGGTCTCAATAAAGCAAACAAGCTCTGCAACTGAAATTGGTCTGAAACTGTACTTTGGTTTAACTAAAGGTCAGACCACATACCATGAATGACATACAGTATATAGCAAGCAATAAACTCTCAGTATTTCCCAGGTCACATAAATTCAAGTTGAGTTGTACCTGATTTAAACTTATGCATCGACTTCACTGAGAAAATCCATGTGCTGGAATTGTGAATGTGCTGTTTGACAAATCGGTTTCAGATTACCAATTACACATCGCAGAGAAGAGCTATGCAGCAACTGGAGTTTGCTTAAGAAACTAGCAACCGTAACCGTAGTTCTGCAAACGAATATTACTAATACAACTCACTGTGCTGCCCTAAAGATTTGACTTGCCATCCCTGATATATTTAGTCTTCCAACTATATATTTATTTTAAAAAAAATGAACAGTGTCTTTATAACCCTTCAATAAAAGTATTTTGGAAAAGGTCTAGTGAAATAATTCCCTCCTCTGTCTTGTACTACTGAGATAGTGGATAAAGCAGTACACAGACTGAAAACTCCATTATAGGGTGTACTCCTTTGTACTCTAATAAGTCCAGTTGTGTCAAAGACATTGGAATGCACAAAATTAACTATTGATTTACTGACTTAGGATGATGTTCTTAATATTGTGCCGTGGAATTATGTAATGCTTAGATAAAGTAATTATGATGTCTTACAGCTAAATTATCTAACTGGAAGTTGAAGCCAGCAAACAAGCATGAACTTTCCATTTATTTACGTAATTTATTACTTTATTTGAAAATGTTTTAACTTGATTTTTTGAAAGAAATTGCAGACATACATGAAAATTCTTAGCTTTAATCAACAATATCAGTAAATACCACAGGAGTTAAAGCATTCTATTGTCTTTCATAAACTGAATTTGAAATACTCTACGGAACTGAATAAAAATGTTATGAAGTGGAGAAAAGGAAGTTAAAGATGGGCTTTCCAATGAGGCTTGTTAACAGATGGCAAATCAATGAGATAAAGATGCAGGAAGGTGGTCCCGGGTGGTGTGCTGTAGGTTCTGCCAGCAGCAAGGCAGCTAGACAGAGAAAATCAACAACAGCAGAGAAATAAGTGAAGAACTCAGCAACATTAGCAACAGGCTGGAGAACCATGGCCTGTTTGTGAAAAGCACAACCCTAAATTTGAGTTTTGCATGATATAGACACTGATATTCTGTTTGAGGTGGGATATTAAGTCTTTGTAGCTTCAAAAGCATTAAAAGACTGGCAGTGGTATGGAGACTTGGGATTACAGAGGCTTCATTGACTTAGAAGGAAGAGAACTGTACACAAGAGGATTTAGCTGCAGAGAAGTGGATACAGTAAATTGTCTGTGTTTAGTAAATTCATAGAGCAGAAGGTCATGGAATGGGTCCGCAAGGAAATTACTCTGAAATAAGTTAAATGGTGACATTTATAGGTCATCGATCAGTCTTTGGGAACTTTCCACATACATGTCTTTACCACACAGCATAAAAGAATTAACATTAAATTTATTTTTCGGTAAAGGGATGACAAACTAATCAATTTACAGTAGGATAAGTCTGAGCATCAGAACAATTACTGAAGAGGAGCTCTCAGACTGTAATTTCACACCCCAATTTTTATTGCAATACGTCATTGTCCCTAAAGTAAATCCAGATTATTCTAAGTAGGAATTTTTAAGCCTCATCTACATCTTGTTCTGACAACAGCATTGCTTATTTTCTTGTGATATATTTTGTGACATTTATCATCAAGCAGCTATGTATCTTGTAAATATTTACTTCATATTTGAAAACACACATCCATTGGCTTCATTTGCAGGTTTTGAATGTTCAGCGCTTCTGAAAATCACACCTTAAGCTGAAAATTCAGAAAAAAAAGAACAGGAATAATTCATTTCTATCTATAAAAAGATACTTGCTAGGCCAAACCAACTTCAGCTAAAGTATAATTTCTTTAAATTTCCTTAGTGTAGCATTCAACTGAAACCATAAAACTAATCCTTCTTTTCTGGTATCCTTCTTTATTCTAAGTACAAGTGAACAGAAACAAACATATTTCTCTTTTCTGAACCTTTAGAGCTGACCAGATTCCTCATGCTCTCTTCCACCAAATAAAGTGGTGGAAAATTATATAATCCATGTAAGTAAAGCCTATTTCACAATATTTAGCTAGAGAGAGGCTAAATCTAGTGAATCATAAGAAAAACTTAGATCTGGCATTTCCTAAGTTTGGAGTGCATATGATCTTGCACCCCCTACATTTTACTTTTAGCCTACTCTTTAGATAAAATAAACATAACTGATCCAAATAATTATATGGATAAGTTTTGGTAAGGAAGCCATTTTCTGTCGCCCATATAGTAGATATTTTTTACTCTTAAATGTGAGCAGATGCTACAGAGATTTGCAAGAGTTTCTGAAAAGCACTCAACTCTGGCCTTACTCTGGTCCCACCATAGGTGACAGATGATGTTGACTTCAGAGCTCCACCAGTGAAGTATATGCTAATTCCATAGTTTTCTGTGCAGTGGTAGACACCTGATGTGTATCAAATCTTTTACCTTCTTTACACAAAAAAAACCCCAAACTGTCCAGAATACTATTCATATGTCATCTTCTTTGCAAGTATGGTGTTAAAGAATAAAAAATCTAGGATCAAAAATACCTCTGATCCCAGCTCGGCTTATCTCTTTTTCTCTTTGCTACAAAATATTCCTATTTATAGAAATGGACTCCATCTGTTTTCTCTAATGAAAGGAAAAATCTTACCCAGGGATACCAAGTTTCCAGTATAAGTAAATTTGCCTATAATATCAACTCTTCTCCAAGAACTTCAGAAAGGGAAAAGCATCAGATGTGTAATTTTACAGGCACTACTGGGTGCTGTTACAGTAAACTGATAATCAAACATAAAACAAAATAAAGTCCTTGGATAATCCTTCCCTGGCAATATGATTCATTGATCCTATACTATCAACTCTGCTAGTTACTGTACTGTAGTCAACAGGAAGATTTGGGCATCCTGAAAGCAGCTGATATTGTCTTTCTGAAGCTTAAGAACCCTATTAGGTTTATCAATACCTTGGTGTGCTTAGGCTACTTGTCTGATGATTTTTGATCACTGTCTTTGCTTGACTTTTTCAGAAATCATGGCCAGGCTTCAGACATAGTGTTATCCATTTTCAGTAGAAGATTGCTTCAAGATAGAAACATTTATACTGAAAATTTTATATTGTAAAGCAAAGAACTGAGGTGGTAGCAAGACAGAAAACACCAGAATGACTGAAAAGCAAGATATTTTTCTAGTTCCAAATGAATGGCTTAGATAGGTATCCTGTTTTTTGCTGGGGTAGGGTTGATTTTCTTCCTAGTAGCTGGTACAGTGCTGTCTTTTGGATTTGGAATAACATTGATAATACACTGATGTTTTAGTTGTTGCTAAGTAGTAGTCAAGGACTTTTCAGCTTCTCACACCACTGTGCCAGGTGCCCAAGAAGCTGGGAGGGGGCACAGCCTGGACAGCTGACCCAAACTGACCCCTTGGCTGCCAGGGCAGATGCCACTGACTCATACAGAGCTGCTCTCAACTAGCACCCCCAGATCCCATTCTGCAGGGTAGGTAGTGGGAGGGGTCTTCTCTTTCGCTTAAAGAATATTAAATCATTTTGTACATGACTCAAACTGTTTGCATTTCTAGAGAAAGTCTGAATGTTATTTCTACTCATCAATTATACATTAGACTATGTTGTCTGCTAATTTTAGTAGGTCTCTCTAGCTGCTAACCTCTGTTTAGAACTATCTTCAGGCTTGCAAAAACTAGACGGCACTTGGCATGGAAAACAGCCCAGAGAAAGAATGTCTACCCCACTTTTTTTAGTTACTTGCAAGTTCTGTGATCTGCCCTCCTTTAGACTTTAAAGTTCTCTTCCAGAGATTCTGACTGAAAAACTGAGAGTGAAAAGCCAAGCTTCTGATATACTTTCACCTTGACTAAATGGTCATAAAGGCATACAAGAGTGGGCACTAACAGATAGTGCTGCATGTGAAACTTCACATGAAACTGTTTTTATGGCTGAGTACATACCTAGAGGAGCATGTGTGTGGAAAGCACACCTGGAAGAACTACACTTACTGAGGATGCTGCCATTCTTTTTCTTCACAAATGATATTTTTGACATTGTTTAAAAGCTCCAGGAAGGAAGGAAGGAAGGAAGGAAGGGAGGGAGGAAGGGAGAAAGAGAGAAGGAAAGAGAGAAAGAGAGAAAGAGAGAGAGAGAGAGAGAAAGAAAGAAAGAACAAAGAAAAGAAAGAAAGAAAGAACAAAGAAAGAAAGAAAGAAGCAGCCCCCTAGTTCTAAGGAATCTCACTACCAGACCTTTCTCAATTCCCTTATACTATTCTAATCTCACTAGTGAGGACAGTTTCATGTCAAGAAAAAACATACTTTCTTAATACATATGTTGATCTTATATAGTTCAAAACATGGTTTATCAACAATGCATAACAAACATTGACTTATAGCTATTAATGTTTTGCTGATTCATCTATACTTTGTTAAGTCCTTATTAAGCTATTGTCATATCAGATTTCACTATATCACCGTTTATTGTCATTTCTGAACCATCATATTGGATTGTTACCCTTTCTCCATGCTGAAAACCTTCTCTCTGTTTGCATACCAAATTCTGATAATACCCTATGCTGTGTACTCAGTTAAAATCTCTGATGAACTTTGTTGTGTTGCCTGTGCCTTTCTCCTTGATCAAGATACTGTTTTGCTGCACAGCTCTATAAAAAGGGTATTGCCAGACCGTGTGTCAAACAGATGTTTTTACAAGATTAGATACAATATTTTTCTCAGGAAAGAAATTAAAACTAAACTAAACTAAACTAAACTAAACTAAACTAAAATAAAATAAATGTCTATACATGTAACCTGTTTAAACAGTGGAGAATGTGATAACCTCTTTATTAAGAAATATAATTTGTAGTATCCAGTTATCCAGAATTTTCACAGTCTGTTTGTGCAGACTTAAATTAATACATATAAACTAGAAAGACCTTGTGGTGTTCAGTGTTGACAGCCACTAATCTACTAGATTAGATTCTCTCACTGTTACATATCCCTATAGTTTCACTCAGACTATATCCACACAGCACCATGTCTCTTCTGTTACAAAAAGCTATGGCATCAGCTGGAAATTTATTTCTCACAGTTTCAGGCTCTGTAAGTTCTCATTAACTGATAAAAAGCACCCAAAGTTGATCATGTACCACACAGTCTGTAAAACAGGTTTTGGAGGGAGGGCCAAAGGCATCAGATAACTTTAGGATTTTATGAGAGGTTAGTCTCATATGTAGTCAATTAACTGGTTATTTTAATGTTACAAAGTCTATACTGTGATAAAAATATGTCAAAGTGCCTAGCATATTGATTGATGGACATGAAGACGAGGGTTTTCTATCATATCAAAATAAAATATTCTGGAATATTAAGTTAAGTAATACTTTCCACATGGACACTAATCACTGTCTAAGTCACACAACTCTATCTCAGCTTTTAGCATAGAAAATAGCTTTAAATTTAAAGCATAGAAATTGCTTTAATTAGACCTAAAATTCCAAAGGTCTCAGGCTAGACATAATGTTTCTTCCTGAAAAGGTGTGATCACAAGAGAGATTCTGGAAATACAGCTGCTCAGATTAGTTTAACAGGCTTCTGAAGTGGCTTTTTTAACACTGGGCAAACTGTTTAATAGCTCTCTGCTTTAGCTCACTAATTTAGAACAAATGCAAATCCAGCTTGATTGCTTCATTGGGAAAAGTTCTTGCTCACAGTTCTGAATTGCATTCATACATGGCGGATTCAACCTTAGTTAATTTGAGGCTAGCTCAGTTTTCTTGCACCAAATTGTCCTGTGCACATTTTTTTTCTCCTTCCTTCTGTGCTACAGTCTTACTAAACAAATTTTTATTTGAAACAAATTATTTCTACTTGTTTCCATCTTGTAAGTCAAGAGTAAAAATTAGCAAGAAAAAAGGTCCAAATGCTTTAAAGTGTCTTGCAGGGTATATTTGCACTGGCATTTTAGTTTATATTACAAGGGCACTTCGGAAGCAACTCTCCCAGTGATACCCACCTACTGCATATCATTTGCATTGTGGAGAAGACTTGGACGATGCAAACAGTATTTCCCTTGGATGAAACTAGAGCAGAAAATGCTCTTCACACATGCTGATAATGGGGTCCAATCACTGATTTTCCATGTATGGGTTTAGAAAAATCTATTTTAAAGTAAAACCCTCAGAACCCAGGTAGTGTGTATGTTGAGTCTTCAGTGCCAACTGTTTTCAGAGATTCATTGCTATTGCTGATTGCTAGTGCAGACACAGCTATATTCATTTGAAATTTCATGAAAATATAGCACAATTTATCCAGCCCACTTACATTATATTATATGTTATTTGCCTTTAAATGTATAGAATTTACATAAATTGTATGCCATGGAGGTTTTAGGAGATGTGTGTCATGACAGATATATATACATGCACCAATACATTTATTTTACCACTGATATTGCTATGAAAGAAATTATGTCAGCCAGCCAATCTTGAAATACTGTTTTACTCCATGTGTGCACAGCCTGTACCCTCAAATATTCAAAATGATGCTTAGATTTAAGCCATGCAATTGCTGAAAAACTGTGTGAGTCTGAAATCTACCTCATGAAATCCATTTCTGCTAAAAGTTTTTTTCTGCAAACAGCAGTGATGGTTTCTTGCATATCTTCCATCTCTGAATTTATTTCACTCAGCTAGACTGAACAAAAAGATTCTGTAGGCTCTCAAGACTAACACTGCAATACATTTCCTTTGATTCCCTAAATAACATTTTTCTAATGTATTAGATTCAGTGTTGATTCTGTATTCTATAGCAAGCTCAGCAACGAGTAACAGTAACATGACAGTAAACAAGAACAAATAACAAAAAAGTCATATGGAAACCTTGAAATATTATTTCTGCTACCTTGCAGTACCATGTAAGCAAAAATATCAATATGTAATAAAGAAAAAACAGATTAAAAAAAAATAACTAATAGGGGCCATAACCAAGTCATGCTAGGCAAATTTTGTATTTTGGCATATATATTTCCAAAAAAAAGCAAAGAAGATGTCCCTTTAAATAGTTTTAAATTAGTCCATATTTTGCAGTATTATTTATTTATTTATTCATTATAATTTGTTCCTTAGCCTGTTTCTCTTATGAAAATGGAAAAGCAGAAGCTGAGGAAGAGCCCTGACTATTTATCAGGTTCTAGACTACATTTGAGACTGAGTTACTTGTCATAAAAGCCAATTGTTCTTATCTTGGTATCTGATCTATGCTCTTTCAGAGAGAACTTTTCAAACCAAAGATAAACTCTGGTTGTATACACTCTGTTTTATTTGGATAACATAAAAACCTGAATATGCTGAGATATTGCCCAGAAAATGTAATTTTCAAGATTAATTCATAATAGCTTAATTTTTTATGAAGTAATTGACTCTGATAGCAGTAGGAAAACACTACATTCATTCAGCGAGTAAACATACTAACTGATTTCGGTAGGACTAGTAGGGAATTGTGAAAACAGGACATTATATCATATTTGAGTTTGACTGAAATCAAAACTCTTTACCAAAATTGCCTTTCAAAATAATGGTGACAGCCTCATGCTATTTCCTAATTGCTCTCCCTTATCAGTTCAAGTTCTCCCTTCATACTTGTTTTCAACTGACATTTAATGGCCCAGTGTAAGGGCTGCAAAGATACACTCACACACATACTCAGTCAGAATATGGAGTTACTCAAAAGCTTTCTGAAAGAGTAATTATATATGCATTTGCTTCTTTGAGGCATGCTACCAAGACTTTATAAATAATTAGTAATAGGCATCTGCATTACCTTCTGGATATGTTATTAAAAAAACAGGCCAAACCTAAACAAAGCCAAACCAACTTTTTTAGAGGTCTCTGCTAACATTTTGAATAATTTCTGAATCTGATTATACTAAGGAAAGGACTTGATATATTGCATAAATGCCTTATTTTGTTTGTTTTAGTTCAGCTTCAACACCAGTCAGAAATTCCCTGAATGTCTCAATAAACTGTGTTTCCTCCCAGGTTAATTCTGTTCCAGTCAGACATCACTTCCCTCATATTTCAGTCCAGTACTCTTTTTCAGGTTCGCTTGTATAGAAGAATGTTTATAGGTAAAATGGATTACTTGAAACAAAAACTTCACCATCTTAATGTAAACTCATTGACTACTTCTAAAATAGTAAATTGGATAGTGTCAGAGCTTGTTCCCTACCTTTAACATCAAATGGCCTGGGACATGTTGTTGCCTAAGCATTTTTAGCAAACAAAATAGGGTGGCTGTGTTCTGGTTACTAATGAATGTGCATATAACTAGATAATAATTGATTCCTGGTTCCACTTCTCCCATTTTGTGCTTAGAAGCTCCCAGCACAAGAGGACACAATGCTTCTTCATTTATTTCCGAGAAGCACCTACTATGCTCTGAGGCATACAGTTATAAAAATGCATTTAACTTTCCACAATTCCAGTTTCCCTCACAGTCATTAATGGTATTTTATGCAAAAATTAACATCTGAATAGCTAAGTTGTTAAGCTACTATTGTTCAGCCAAGTAGTACAGTAAAATGTTTTCTGTTTTGTGCAAAAATATTATTTTCATACCAGATTCTTAAATGTCAAGCATTAGCACCAAGCAGTCAGATTGTAAAGACTTTGTAATAAATCATTATGGTTTTAATCTATTTTCACTGTTACAGCAGGTTTAAATTCTACCAACATGTGATTCACTAATCCAATGGGTCAGCAGTTGGATAAAGAACTTGTGCCTGCAATCGATTCCAGAAATTTGTAAAACAAATTCTCTTGAAAATAACTTAAAAAAACCCCTTACTTGTTCATTTCACAATCTCATGTTGCTTATTTCTCTTGTCACTCACAGGAGATTTTAAGTTGCATGTTTGTGCTTTAAAACTATTTGTGTTTTAAGAATTCATTCTGAATGGTTTACAATCGTGTTATTTCATCTATAGTCCATGACTTGACTTCTAGTTTTACCCGTTACTTATTACTTACAACATCTGTGTATCATGAACCTGATTCTTTTTTTAAGATAATCACTACCTCACTGAAATAAATACAGTTATTTTTAATGCAAAAAGTAAAGATAAAATTTTATTCATGTCACTAGTGCTCCATATATAATACTGGATACTTTCGCTCTTACAATTTCTTGTCATCATCTGCTGAGTAACATCCTGCCAAGATGAGATGTCACCAATACAGAAAGAAATCCCATAAGAATAATTCAGATGTCTCTATTCTGTCAATAACTGGAAAAAGTTATCTAATGTCTGCTGCTGCCTCTCTCTTCCAGTCAAACAGCAAAACTGCTTGATATGACAGTGAGATTTAAAGTCCCATAATTTTTAATTACCATTCTCTTTATATATACATATATAATTCAGTCTACAGTGTAAATAGCACTGCAATTGCCCTGGGTTAAATACTAAACTTCATGTTTGATTTTCACTCATTCACACCTGCTCCTTGGAACCGTGGAGTGTCTGGAGAGGAACATGAATGACTGAGATACAAGAAGAGACATAAAATACTTCTTCACATTCCACCTGTGTTTTCTCACATTTTTCCAAATGGTTCTTCTAATTGGGGAAATATCCATTAATACTATGTTTGGTGGTTTGTTTGTTTGTTTTTTTGTTTTAATTATTATTATTAAGGAATTACTAGACTTTATCTAGTAGAAACAACACAAGAAGAACATATTACGGAATTTCTTCTGAACTCCCCTGGATTTGAAACCAAGAAGTAAAAGAAACTTGGAAACAATTTATGAATTTTATTGGATTTCTTAATTTAATGAATATACAGAACAGGTTAACTGCTCTGGTAGCAGATGAGGTGCCCTAATAGTTTTCTCCCTGATTCCACCAGTGAGACAAAGTGCTTGAGGAGCTGTGGATAAATCCTGTTGGTCAGCAACTGGTTATGTACCTGGTGTTGACAACAGGGTTTCATCTTTTAGAACCATGGGATCCTTCCTCAGGACTGAGGCTAAGAAGAGATGGGATACAGTTGACCAAGTGGGGTAAACGTATCTTTGCCGACAGATTTGCCAACCAAAATCAAGTGAAGAAGTGATAGACTAGGTTGTCAAGCAAAGGATGCAGGCAAAGTAGGCAAGATAGACCTCCTCATCAACAGGCTAGGGCTGCAGAAGGCCCACCTTAGTCTGTGTACAAAAATAAGGAAGTGCCAACAGGACAGCATTATTGCACCATCCAGAGAAACGCACACAACTGGGTGCCAATCTGAAGTACCTGTATATTAACACATGCAGCACATCAGCAAGTAAAGATGACAGAGCTGGACTCTTCTCAGCACACAGTGGTGCCCAGTCAAAGAAGTAAAGGGCACTAACTGGAATACTGACAATTCAATTTAAATATAAGGAAAATCTTTTTGCTGTAACAGTGATCGGACACTGGAACAGGTTGGCCAGATGTGAAGTGTCCATCCTCGGAGACATCAAAAACACAACTGGACATGATTCTGAGCAGCCTGCTGTAGCTGACCCTGCTGTGAATGGAGGAGGTCTCTTCCAGTGTCTACTGTTCTATGATTCTGTAATAAAGAAGCTTGATTCCTGTATCTGATCCAAGCCACTTACAGTTTAATATATAACTTTCACTACAGTGATATAAATTTATATGAGAATTGTGTAAAGGTACAGAAAAAAACCTCATCTAACAGAGCCCTAGAATTGCATTGCAGAAATACTATACATTAAGAACTGATCAAAAGGTGGTTCACACCTGTACAAATCATTTAGGTGGAGAAAATTATATTGACAGAATGTGACACTAAGTTATGCCCATACAAAAATGCAGTAGTAATTTATTTAACAACCACTTCACTTGAGCGTAAATGAGTATAGAAGGATAGGAAGTCCAGGTACTTCTGGTTCAGTCTTAGAATGAAAACCATTTAAGATTGACTCGTGCCAGAACAGGATCAGACTTTCACTTATTAATGACACATTACAGATGACTTTAGATCCCATTTATATGCTTTCCTTACTTAAACAAAATATAGTCTGTAAATGGACCTTCCTATATGTAGTTATATAGGAGGAGAATGAAATAACTGGAGCTCAGGCCTGGCTGCAAACAGTGTACATGTTTTGGGGCAGGGACTTGCTGTTTTGGACTCGTTCTAGCATAGCGTGCGTAGTCCTGTGGACTAAATACTCATTACTGGCTGGAGAGCACTAAGAGCACTCTTGAAGCACATCTTCTGGCTCAGTTTCTTTCAAAAGTAATTTGGTGTGTGTGCGCTGAGACCACTGTGTGATGTGAGGCAAAGCACAGTTAAGTGAGGACAATTGAGAAATTAACATCAAAAGTATAGTTCTGATCTAAAATAAAACACTAATGAGTCTGAACCTTATGAACCCTGACAGAAATATGAACACGTGATTGCTTTTAAGCTACTTGAGCCAATATATTTATAAAGGACAAGTCTTCTGAAACAGCAGTTTGTGATCTCAGTATTGACAACAGCTTGGAAATCTCTGGCTTTAAGTCTGTCCCTCATTAGTCAGCTGAGATACTCAAATTATGTGTATGTGTGCTGATTGCCTATAAATGTTCTCCATATGTTTGTCTGGTTTTGTGCCCACTAGAAATTCAGTGGTCCGTTTAACAGAGCCAGACAAAATGTGCCAAGTGTTTGAAATAGTTTAACTCTTAGCAGTCCATAACAGTGCATGTCATAATAGTTAAATGAAACTCAGCGTTCATGCTTCTAAAAAATTCTGCATATTGTCCCAAGCCCTAAAAGACACCACAGTAAGGAGACTAAATTTAGACAGTTGTTACTGACAATCTGCCTGTTGGCAGAGGTATAATATGGAACTGAATTTAATAATGAAGGAACCAGCTAGTTAGCACTGCACTGGCAGATATAAATGAAAGTAATTTTTTTGGTTTTTTAAAGGTGAATAAGTAGATACTTTAGGTAGCTTCACTGTGTGACAATCTTGACTGACATCTCAGTGTCACATCTGTCTCAATGTAGTTCAGTTAGTGATATCAAATAGAAACCTACTAAGGACATATTTCCAGTTTCCTGATCCTGAGTACTAAGGACAAAGATATTTTGTTTCTTGATAAGTTTCTTGATGCATCTGGTGCTGAGTACTGTTCAAGAACTTTGCTGTTCCATTTTCACTCAAATGCAATCACTAAGATATATCAGTAATGAAGGAAAAACAAAGAAAAGACCATTGACGTAAGACTGCAAAAGTTTTTAACTAGTCTGGGTTTTTGTAGTTTTTGTAGTTTATGAGTATCTATATTACCTACCTTAATTACAGTACAACTGTATGAGAAATTCCTAAAATTAATAACTCTGATAACTACTGATAATATATAATTCCCTGGTCTCATGCATGTTCTTGCTATGTTATGTCTGAAATGTCCTTTGAAACAAGTATCTACACTTTACAGTCTTTGTAGAACAAATTTAGGATCTGAAAAACTGTTAGCAATTTATCATGTAAGATTCATGTTATAAGATTATTTCTGATTTTCATGTTTGAAGACACTAATAGAATATATTAAGTACTTTTAAAAATCAGCTGAGAAATGTTGAACTTAATCTTAAAATCAGCTTAGTTCTGAAATACATATATAGTGTAAGAAATGGACAGTTTCAAATATTACTCTTTTTTTTTTTTTTTTTTTTTTTTTTCTTTTTGGTCTTTTTGTGTTCTGTACAGCATAACAAAACACAATACATTTTTTGGTTTACTCCATTGCCACTTGCTGGTTAGCTGTCCATCTGGGATGACTGACACTAAATGAGTACTAAAGAAGTCCAAGCCTGGAAAGCATTTGCAGGGACAAGTCCTGGTGCTATATAGAACAATAATGTACATTCTGCATATGTGCACACAGGAGAAAGGCACAAAAGGGACATTAAAGAGTCTGGCATTTTAATTTTCCCAAAACTGAAGTGATTTTATTGCCTAGGCAACATTCTCAGTCTCCTCTGGCTGTGGACATATGCTTTTTAGTCATATTTTAATAGTTGTTTCATGCTTGAGGAATGAATAGTAATTGAGATGCTGTTTTTCACATACTTTAAATAGGTCAATTTCTTTAATAATAATATTTATGAACAGTAGGCTAAATACACTTTCCTACAGTAGACACTTCGTTCTTTCCTCCTCAGCCTTTATTATGTACACCTGTATCTTCCAAGTTCCCAGATTTATACTACTTCTGTTGGGTTTGGCTGTATTCCCAAATGATTTACAATTCCTACCTTCCAGACTCTCAGGTTTTCTCCACTAAGTCTTTGTCTATTAAAAAATCCACACTATTTCTATTACTATTTGTATGCATTTCGTTAAGGGAGCTAAATAATTATTGCAAGGTTGATCCATGGAGTACTGACTTGTAGCTGACCAAGGGGAAGGAAAGGAACTGTGTGAAAGACACAAGATTTTTAGTGAGATCTTTTATCAATTAAAAATATCTCTTTGGCATAAAAAAAAAGACTGAGGAGAAAGTAGAAGAGCAACTGAAGCTTTCAGTGTTATGAAGAATGAATCAAGAAGTGGACTAAAGCAACCAACATTTCAACAGGAATTTCTGGAGTCTCCATTCCCAACTGTTCTGCACGGTGCAAGTAGCAGATTCAGAAAAAGTGGGTTTAGACAAAAAAAAAATTAAAAATAAATGTCTATCATCTCCTCTTTCATCCTGTCCCTGGCAATTTTAACACTTATTGAATCTGCTTCTAGATTAGTTCCTGTTTTGGACACATACCCCTAATGCGTACCTATTGAATCTTTAAAATTCAGTTCTATACTGACCTCTATAATGTCAGTCCATCCCATTTGGCTATTTACGCATCTGTTAATAGATGGTAAATGATCTTTCTTCCTTCTAAATACATCTATGCTCTTCATGAAGAAAGGAGTACACAAAAGGAAGCTTGGTATATTTCTGGAACAATTAAACATGAGCACAAGGTCGTCGTCTCCTATAATGATTCTCTGTGTGTAGATGTATGTGTACAGTTACTTTTTAATTATTATTTGTCTACTAACAAAACGCTAATTATTATTTTTTTAATTTAAAAAACTTAAGATTTTAAAATTTTAGATAAAGATCCTACTCTGCTTCTCATGTTCATTTTTGAACGAAGAGATATATCGTTATGAATTAAGAGTTTGTATTCTAAATAAGCACCATCCTGTTTGCCTTATAAAATTGAGACCTCCTTCCTCATCTATTATTGAGTACAATGGCAGCAACTAATCTAGAATAGTGCTTGTGCTGTCTTTTTCCATAGATATAAGTAAACAAATATTCTTTACTCTTGCTCACAGTATGCATGTTTAATGAAATACCAAAACAGCAAGATGCTCTGGTGCACTTCACTATCTCATGATTTCTCAATGTACAGAACATTACAGAGCTCTGCTTCGTTTTCTTCTGCTGTTTTATCTTTCAGAAGATTTTATGCACATTATACAAATTAAAAAAAGAACAGGAGCAATTCTTGAAATAATTTTTATTTTTAAAATACCTTTCAATGTTCAGCATTTTATTTTCTTGATCTTTATACATTCTTCAGAAACAATCATTCGATTGTAGAAAAAATAACTTATTTACATTTGTTTTTAACACAGTATTGCAACTATGAGGAGCGGTTGAGGGACCTGGGGCTGTTCAGCCTGGAGAAAAGGAGGCTGAGGGGAGACCTTTTCGCTGTCGACAACTACCTGAAAGGAGTTTGTAGCATGGAGGGTGTTGGTCTCTTCTCCCAGAATTCTTCACAGAGAGGACTGTGAAGCACTGGAACAGGCTGCCCAGGGAAAAGGTGGAGTCACAATGCCTGGAGGTTTTTAAAAGACATACAGACGAGGTTCTTAGTGACAAGATTTAGTGCTAGAGTTATGTTATGATTGGACTCGATGACCTTGAGGGTGTTTTCCAACCAAAATGATTCTATGATTCTATCCACTTACTTTTTAAAACATCTGATTCAGAGAAGCTGGTCCAATTTTTTTCCCACTAAGTTTCAGTCTTGAATTTCCACCCCTCTGTTACCTTTAGCTTTTGGTATAAAATTTTGTAACAGTAACTCTTTCAATTTATGGCTACAACAGCCTATCACATCCTTCTTTAGGCCTATGCTGGAGTGTGAGTTGTTACTAATGGGAAAGTAAGCTATACACTTTCCATGCTGGAGTAAATTGACTCCACTTTGCTGGCAGCGAAAACCAAGAAAAAATTCTTACATTTTCCTGCTACAATGTCCCAGATGTATGCTTCCCTTTTTAGAGAGCTCAACCTCAAGTCTGTGTCAGCAGTATAAAATAATTGGTCCTTGATATAATAAGCATCTGTCTCATCCTTGCACACTCACATTATACTTAAAAAAAAAACAAACTGAAGGTTTCTGTTAAAGAGAAAGAGAAAAATATCAACTATACCCATTATAATATTGATTTAGTATAAAAAGTTAAACTAAATCATATGCTATTGCATCAGCTTACAGTTTTGCTTTTCTCTGGGCACATAATTGAAGTGATATATACAACCACAGAATTTACAGAGATATAAAGAATCATAGAATCATTTCAGTTGGAAGAGACCCTCAGGATCATTGAGTCCAACCATAACCTAAATCTTGTACTAAACCATGTCCCTAAGAATCTAGTCTAAATGCCTTTTAAACACCTCCAGGGATGGTGTCTCCACCACTTTCCTAGACAGCCTGTTCCAATGCCTGACAACAATTTCTGTGAAGAGTTTTTTCCTAATGGGGTGCTTCAGCACCAGAAATGGGGTGTTTCAGCAATGTCTGCAGAAAAATGGCCAAATCCTCAGCATGAGAAAAGAGAAGGAAACATGAAGTAAAAAGAATTTGAAATACATATTTTTTTTTAGATGACAGATAAGTGTCTGTTCTACCTCAATACCCTTGATAAAATATTTTAAGAAAAACTATGCTTTACATGAAAAATGCCCACTCTGCTCCATTCTTCCTCTGGTTTAAAATGTTATTTTGAAACTATATAATTTCAAATGAGTGGAATGACTTTCAGCAGGCAATGCATACCAAACTTTTGTAGAAGGAGGACTCTGATATTGGTTAGTATAATTCGGAAATGATGAAGCAGAAAATGTTGGGGAATTCCTGTGAAAAAGTAATTTGTGAGAATAATATCTAATGGAAATACATTATTTGGATAGCATCTATCTGAGACTGCATTGACAGAACTAAATTTCTGTTTTTTCTTTGTTTAACCAATTGGAGTTGTTGTATAAGCATAGATGTTTACATTTTCCAGATATTAGCATCTTAAAATTGTTTCATAAAGCACTGTTGTACCTCAGGAACAGGAAAAACAAAATTTATGTGCCTGAAATGGCTGGTGGAAAATACACTATGGTAATGTCCTAAGTCCAGAGATCTCATAGTGCTTTCATAGGCTGTTTCTTCCAATCTGCAGAAACTTCATTTCTCCACAGCATCCCTCATTTCACAATTTGACCTGTTAACACAGGATGATCAAAATGATCAAAATCAGATTTGCAAAAGACCTATTAATACAAATTCTAATAAAGATTGCTTAGTTAGTGGTTATATCCTTTCCTGCTCTCATTGCTCTGAATCTTCAGTTCCCTATCTGACTTTCCTATCCTATTTTGCTACTGCTTCTCCCCATTTAAAGCTCCCTAAATCAGTACACTCCTCCAGGGTCAACCATGGTCTCCTCACATTGCTATTAGTTTTGCGCTTCGGTCTTTTTTTTTTGTCTTTTTTTTTCTTTTCTTTTTTTTTTTTTTTTTTTTTTTTTTTTTTTTTTTTTTTTTTTTTTTTTTTTTTTTTTTTTTTTTTTTTTTTT
>VWYH01007412.1:0-12860 GCA_013399365.1 Pampusana beccarii | reverse complement strand
TTTTTTTTTTTTTTTTTCTATTGGCTTTCTGTATCCCTCACTATTGTCCTGTTAGGTTCAATGGCTGCACAAATTCACACCTTCAAACAGTTTCTGCCACAGCCTGGGCGAGATTCCACGAGAAGGATGCACCTTTAGTCATGAAGAGAGAAAGAGGGATAATAAAAAGAGAGTCAGAGGCTTAATGATGACTCAGGTAGGAAAAGAAGAAATGTAATTTATCACATTTCTAGACAAATTTCAGACACAAATAATATTTTTGTGGCTTGTTGATGACATTTCCTGTCTCATCAATATGCTACTGAAATGCCAAGAATTAAGAAGAGCCCTAGCCATACACCAGCATCATAAATTGTAATACATTTAATAAATATTGGTAGTGGGTACGGTGCTTGCAATACCATTAAAAGGTGTGGTGCCACCTAAAGTCCTGTAAGCAAGCATCTTCAATATTCAGAAATAGAACTTCATTAGAGTAATAAGAGGCAAACTCCAGGAAGGCATACAACATGCAAATTGCAAAAGATTGCCCTTAATAAGATTGAGCTCTCCCAGGGAGTGGAAATGAGACAGAAAAAGTTATGGCTAAGATTAAATATTTTTACAGCCTTACAAGATTAGAATGAAAGTCTTTAAATTTGCTGCTATCAGAGTGAAAAGCCTTTTCTTTTGCTCATATGAAATACGAGCTAACAGGTAAAGAGCTGTTAACCTCTACCATACCAAATATACTTAGAATCATAAAACCCAAAGTCATAATTTCTTGAAGCATAACTTCCCTAAGGTCACAGCATAGTCTAATTGCAGTACAAATTATTGATGGTTTAATCACTTCACCCTAAATACTACTAAAAAATTTTTAACTGTATGTTAGGAAAACAGAGAAAGACGAAGACAGTTCTCAACATTTGAAGGTAAACTACTAAGTTCGGATTTTATTCTAAGAATACTTTTTTCTTATCTGTAGAAATGTTTCATAATGGTAATCCCCTCTTAACAGTCCTTTAATATGTTAACAAATCTGGAATTAACTTTCATTTTTCAGGAAAATATAGACACATTATTGAAGTCTGGAGCTGCTGCTGCTGTTAAAATGATGGTCTGATTTTCAAGACAGTAAGACAAACATATTCAAAAGCTGAGAGGAAAAACCTGAGACAGTAAAAAGTTTCTAAAAATTATGGGGGTTGGTCATGATGCTATTGCTCAGATTATCTAGTCTGCCTCTAGTTTTGTTTTTTCTTTTTCTCTTCCTTCTAATAAATGGCATATTTTAAAATGTGACAATCCTTAGCTAATTAAAATGTATCTCCGTAGTATCTTTTGTGTCCTGTTCTACAGCCTCTTTATTCATATTTTAATAGACATACGATTTTTAGAAGAAGCCTCAAAAGTAAACTCTCATTGATTTTTCAGTTAAATAATTTGGTTTTCAAAAGAGTACTTGTATTGGACTTTTGGTGACTTATTTGTAAGTCACGTTATGTAACGAAAGAATTAGACTGTTGGACACAATTTGTGCGTTTCCCAGAAAGTATTGATTCCTATAACAAGCTACACTGAGGCCATAAAACATTAGTTACAGAAATTTTCTTGTAATCAGAAACTGCTATGGATGTTTTACTTATGAATGCAGCTATCACTAGGTGACACTGCCAGATTCCTTCAAATTCTTAGTGTATTAATGAACTTCAGGTCTTCTTTACCAGACAACCACGTACTCTTAGTTTTGGTAATGCAAGACTGTGAGTGAAGAAACACTGAAAAGTCCACTGAGGCTTAGTTTCCAATACAGAGGACACATACTAAAATACAAACATTTGCACTACTGTGTTACTTTTTGTCCTGGGATAAATTCTAGAAAATTGCACCACATTTAGTGACTCAGAATCTGGGGACACTGGAATTTCCCTTTTGGGGAACATGACCTATCCAGCTCCAGGCACCCACTGGCCTTCCAGGAGCTGTGGCACTGGACTTGCAATGACAAAACTCTTGGCAATAAAGGTGCTGAACTTTCTCGTAAAGGCATGCACAGTGAGTGCTACCTGGACATTAGTAACTATCTAGCTGTATGACCTAAGTACATGGGAGAGTTTCCACCAGATTTGAAACTTCTGAGCATGTTGATTAATTAAAAAAGCAAAGAATTATGACACAGCTCTGAAAACCAGCACAGTCAAGCCCCAAGATATGCAAACTCAGCCCCATGTGAATATAGATGCATGTTCTCATTCTTTCAAACACCTGACTTCCAATGCACGCCTTGTTTACCTCTGTGTTGGCATGGTTTATGCTCTGAGCTTTCCATCTTCATTTACATGCTCATAGCCTAACACTAGCATCATATATTTTATTTGAAAATATATCCTGTAAGATAAGTACTGTGCATTGGCTGAAGGCTACTACCAGGCACCAGCCTGAGCTTCTGATGACAGGAGTACTCATCACTCATAGACTTTGAGCCAAATGATCCTATTTGAGATCAAATAGGCTGAGAACTAGCTGGGTTCAGGTGTGAAAGAACTTTTAGTCACAGAAACTTATTTAATGTTAACGAGTGACACACCTCTCTGCCTGTGGTGGGGAAGATAGGACAGCCTGAGAGAGAAGCTGGGTGGGTCAGGGTGAGTTCCTCACACACAATGTCCTTGCCTTGCGGTGTTTGAGGTGAAGAAAGACAATATGGTGTGGAAGGAAGTGGAGTGAGCCAGGGCAGCCCTCCTGGCTGCCATTAGAGCCTTGAAGTTCCTATTAGTCATAGGATCAGAGAGGGAATGCCCAGTTGTGATTGGCTGAAATTCCCTTGGCTGCTGCTGTGCAGGTGCTCCTCCCCAGTCTCTCTGGAAGGTTCTCTGCAGGCTGGTAAGTGTCACCATTAGCAGGTAGTGAGAAGGGAGTTGCCTGAGGGTCAGCAAGGTTTAAACAGTGCTCACCTCCTGCCAGGCTGCTATACCAGATACACAAGTTTTCTTGATCCTTTAGAAGGAAACAAGTGAGTGAATCCTTCCAGTGGGATCAAACAGCCATTTTGGATTGCTGTGAGGTACTGAAATGCAGAGTCACCATGTGACCAGCCAGTCATCATACTTCTAGTTTCAGAAACAATGGAATAACCTTAATGTTGTAAGAATCTTATATATATATATATAAAATCTTATATTAATGAAGAAGGTTATGGTTAACCAAGACTGTTTGGGTCTCATTTTTCCAGAAAAAGTCTTCATTTCTGTCTTTTTTTGTAATGTTTTGCTTCTTGATGTTTGCCTTTACGTTATTAGGTCAGGTCATACTTCTTCTTCACTCTCTCTGGGCTTGCCCATTTTCATTGTTAGCTCTGCAGAGGCTCCTGCTTGGTGTATTAAACTGATTTCCTTTGTCCAATCCAGAGGCTCTGTCAGCCATTTTGTATCCATCACTAGAGCTGATCCTTATATATATATATATATATGGAGAATGGCATAATTTTCTTTTACAGCTTGTGCGTATGATTTTGAAACTCTCTTATTCTAGTGCATATTAATATTGAATTAGATTGAATAAAATGTCTGCAAGTATACATATTAATGCCAGACAAGATGGAATAATGTTTGTTATTAAAGTCATCTTTCTTTCCTTGATCCTTCTCTATTAGCTGTCTAGCAGGGTGTTTTTATGCCAACCATGCTTAGAGAAGGGCACAAGTGCCAAGGTTTGGCACTTTGAGAAACTCACCTCTTTGTGTTAGGTGTGATAGAAGCAGCACATTAATTTGAAAGGTGTTTTATTATACTGAAATGTTCTATAAATCTAAAGTAGGAATGAGTGAAACTTCAAAGAGGAAACTTGACATCACATAATTCTGTGAATGTCTAGGTGCTTCTAAGGATATTGGGGTTGAAGTATTTTCAGAGCTGCCTATTTCTTTACTTTCCCCCACTTTTGAGCCTGAGGGTTGGCAAAAATGGCACTTAGTGGTATTTGAAGTTACTGATGTGATAATGGTCGTATGCTTAAGATCTATATTTTAATCAGCTATTAGGGTACCAGATAGCTTTGTTTTGTAGCAAACAGTAGTTGATCAACTGTTTTTTCTTACTGTACTTAAAAAGATACCTTACTTTATTTAAAAAGCTAACAGCAGCAACACAAGGTTTGAAATTCAGAAACAAAATATAATTCCTATCTGCCAGTGGGTTATTCCTTTGGAATATCACAGTTGACTCCCAGAGCTCTCCTGTTACCTGAGGTCTAGGAGTGAACTGAAAGCTCTGGACAAGCTTTTAGGTGGGTCAAGTTCCTGCCAGTACTTCTGCTTAACAGGAATGTGTTCATGACCTTTCATTATTCATTGAACAATTGAACTAAATGTCGAACAAGGTACACTGATCAAAGACTGATGCTCAAATGTCTATCACTAGCTGGACTAGTTATTTGGTTTATTTTGCACAAACAGCTTAAGGCTGTTGTTTTTCATTAGTTTTCCTTTGGTGTTCACACCTGTCACATTGAAGGTGATTTCTTTGACACATTTCCCGGTGAGCTCTCTAGGGGAGTAAGGAAAGAAGGGTATAAATAGAATAAATGGCAGAGGTCAAGAAATAGAGAAAAAGAATAATCTATCACCAATTTCTAATCATGCAAGAGATCTCAGACTGGCTTTAGTTTGTTGCCATAAAATTACTTCCAGTCTGGTTAGAGTAGGCCCATACTTAGAATTAAATTTCTAAAACACTGTAAAAAAAAAAATTAAAGTAAAACTTCCCCCCCCCATACTTCTCATGGTTTTCTAGTATTCATATTTCTTGTAGTGTCTCAAAGAATAACATTTTTAAATAACTAGAAAAATATAACATCACAGAGGCATGCATTTGTTACTGAGTATTTTTACTTTTTTCTGCTAACCTAGCACTTAAATAATGTTTAATATTAGCCATTTTCAAATACAAACGCTGTATCAATATTAGTAAAAGCCATGTTGCATGTTCGTATGCCTCAGCATGTTGTGGACGAATCTCCTTATAGAACACTAATCCGACAACATTTCCATCGGACTATGAGAACTGTCATATCTAAGCAGTGATGTATACAATTGATTTGATTCTAAAGGCACAGGCCAGCATTTGTTTACAATGGGAACATGGAATCTAACGTAATTTGAAGAGAAGTCTGTTGCTAGGATTAGTCATGATTTAATTTTAAGAGCCCTAAACTTTCAGCAAAGTATCGCATTTTTACAAATGTGTCACTTTAAAATTATTAATATCAAAAGCAGTGGTGATTATGGATTTATTAGCAAAGCTACCATTTTATGAAGTGATAGTGTATAATAACTGCAGATAAGTAGTATTCCCATTTAAGACCATTTTCCTTGTGGTTACAAACTACAGTAAAAGCAGTTAGAGTTGTAAATATGAAACACGTCTAGATACAAGCCATATTTTAAGTTGGAGCCTGCACTGAATGCAAATGTAATTTTGTCTTTACTACTGGTGTGCTGTTGAAATAAGATGAAAAATATGCTTCTTTTGCACATATTTATTAAATGCATTTAGTAGACACAGATGTAGAAATAGTACAATGTAAGTCAAGACTCATTACAGCTCATCAAACTTTGCCTGTACTGTTTCAAATATGCTCCTTCTTGCTAATTTAACTAATTCATTATTTAAAAGATTGGAGAGATAAGCAAATTAAAAACATCCTTTATTTCTGCTGTAGGTCTTGCTCAAAATTTAAATAAAAGAAATTCTGTTTTATCCCTGATATCAGATAATACATAATTTATAATAACTTACGGTGCAAAATCATATAAGGAGGTTTAGAAGGACAAATAAATATATTGGTCAGCATTTTTAACATGTCAAACTATTTAGGGAAATATATATGAATAAAAATAGAAAGTAGATTAGCTTTTGAAAATCCATAATGATATCTCAACTTCTGTAGGTAGCTAGTACTTATTATTAAGTTATTTATCCTAGTATTTCACATTTTGCAGTGCTTAGCACAAAACTCACATAGGCCTTGTAACTTACATGAGAAGAGCAAAATAGAAAAAAGCTTTTTTAAATAAAGTAACACATAATAATACGACAGCTAATTATTCCAATAATAAATTGAGTAACTGATTTTGGTGATTTTTACATAGTGGTTTTATCAGAGCCATTTAGTTGTTGTAGCACTGTTTAGAAAGTAGACTTTTTTTTGGTAATTTTTCTACACTTCCAAATCAATGTTTCATTTTTTTTTTTTCTACCTTAATCTTTCAAGTAGCTTATTATAATTGTTCATCCAATTAGTATCAGTATTAATAATCTTATTGCCACCCCCCAATAAGGGTTTATTTGCTGTTAGTTAGGCAATCTGACTCTATCTATTACAGAGTTATTAAGTTATGTAAGAGCAAGCCATATATGTCTTTTAGACTAGGAAAAACAAGGCAAGTTGAAGATTTTCTTCATGCCTCAGAAGCTAATTTTCTTTTTCTTGTGGAGGAATGCTTTTAATACATTCACTGTTCTTACATCCTATGAAGAAGAGGTAAATAATTAATTACCAGAAGACTAAAAGGTAGTGAAGTTGCTGGGACTTCACTCTGCATAGGTCTTGTTTTAGCTTGGTTTTCTTTAGTAAAAGTTAAAGTAAGGGTTAAGCAAACTGAAGATGAACAGGTGTCTTGTTTGGGTTTTTTGGGGTTGTTTTTTTTTTTTTCAGATAACCTTGATTGTTTAGGATATAAACTCAAAGAGAATTGCATCATGAAAACAATGTAATAATGAAAATGAGAATAATCTGATTTTGTTAGTGAATATGTATGGTTATGTAAACGGTTAAATCAGTAATAACTTATAAGTGAAGCCTTATGGTAGCAACTTGGAAAAGACCCTTAAATTAACAAAAAGGCTGCATAAATACTGTTGTGAACTCAATACAGCTTAGAGCAATTGCAAATATGATTTCACAGATGCTTACTTTATGTTCAGATTTATTTCACAAGGTTAGATGAACTGCTGTTAGCAGTAACAAAACTAAGTTGCGTGAAGCTTTTCTGCAGGAAAAAGTCCTACTTCCAACAGAATTTTGTGATGAAAAGTTTTCTGTAGAGGCAGGAGAAAAAAAAAAATCTCAAAGGCAAACCTGAGGTTTCTTGCTGGTGTACATCTCCATTATGTGTTGTTGGCCTTAATGGAAAAAGAGTTGCACTGCAAGTAACATGGTTGAAGAAGCTCTTGGAACACACAGAATAAAGGGAGATTTCTACATTCCAATTTGTGTGTCTGTTTCCAGGTAAGGTATATTTTTGTTCTTTCAGTTTACAAAAAAATTAAGAACAACACCACCTCCAAAAGTGTTCCAACTCCATAGTATCTTTAAAAATGAAATTACTTCCATTAAAATTTTGCCCCAGACTTGGAAATAGTACCTGAAGTATATATCTGCATGGTAAAAATTCAGACTCGAACGTTTACCACGTTCATAATTCAGATCCTTGTTGTGTGTGATGAACCTTTTTCATTGTAGTTTCTATTTGCCAGATGTTCAGCTGCCATTTTCCAGTAAAGTAACATTGACTAGGGCTTAAGGAAATGATTAAGTTTTCATTTACAGTGTTGGAGAACGGAAAATACGCAAATGCTGTTAAATAACACTTTCTTACCACACACAGTTAATTGAATGAAGACATGCTAGTGTGTGTGTATGGTTCTGAACGTGTAGACAGGAGATTAAAAAAAAAAAAAAATCACAGTTTGTGGCCCTGTGTATAGCTGGTAAAGCCCACTCTTCCCACAAATGCTGTGCTGTATATTGTGCAAAGGAAAGCTATGTACAATGAAAACTATGGTGTTGTTTATAAATTTATTGTGCTCTTTAGAGGACAAGGAAAAGATTATTTGGAGGAACTTAAAGGTACCATTTATTTTAATCTGTCTACAATGGATAGTAATATATCATTACAATTAATAGAGGGGAAGAAATACATGAATAGGTGTCAAATCCTATTCCTTCAGTCTCTTGCTTGATTGACTGCATACTTTCCACTATGCAGTTCCCTTTTATATTGTTCAGTGCACACTATGCCCTGACTGACAGTCCCACCTCTCTCAGCCTTTCTCCATATGACAGATGTGCCAGTCTGTTAATAAATCAGTGGCCATTTGCTGGACTCTCTCCAGTAGCTCCATCTCTCTCTTGTGCTGGGGAGCCCAGAACTGGACATAGCTCTCCAGGTGTGGCCTCTCCAGTGTTGAGTAGATGGAGAGGATCCCTTGACCTGCAGGCCGCACTTCTCCTAGTGCAGCCTAGGACACCGTTAGCCTTGTTTGCTTCAAGGGCACATCAGTGGGTCATGTTCAACTTAGTGTCCACCAGGACCCCCAGGTCCTTCTCTGCAAAGTCTTGTGTCTATCAATACCTTTTTACCTACCTATACTTATATGTGATTTATTGTAACATGGCACCTTCTGTTATTGTAAATCTATACAGAGATGAAATATTATAGAAGAATTTTTAGTTTATGTATCCTGTACCTATTCATGATATACATATATGTGAGTAATATGTTGTGCTTGGTGTGTTAATCCTCATGTAATGAGAAATCTGCAAAGCACAGAAATTCAGTAGCTGATTTATAAATGTTTTAATAAGACCAGAAAAAATACTGCTGCTTTCTAAATAAAACTGCTGGCAGCCTCCTATCACGTCTAATTTCATAATTCATTTCTGGAAGAGGATTTTGGAAGTAAGTCATTTTCTCACAATTCTGGTTTATATGAAAACCTGACCGGACAATACAACAGTTTTTAAGAGGTGTCTAATAGTTACTTGTGGATAGGGTTTAGTAGTCCTCCTTTTTGCCTTTTGTATTTGTAGCATCTTTTGTTTTCCATTCTAATATTTGTTTTCATGGCACTGATATATATGCAAAGAGCTGAGGAAATCTCAGAAAAAATTCCGATTAATTTAAAATATTTAATATCTGATTAAGATGTGGCTATGAGGTAATAGAAAATATTAACATGTAGTCTAGTAATGTAATTCATCTCAATGGTTTTTTTTTCTTTCCTTGGCACAATTCCCAGAAAATTATTTTTCTTTCCAAGTTTGTGTCTCAGTATTTTATTTAAAAAATACAAAATATTTTAACAAAATCTTTTTGTCTCCTATATTAACCTTTGACTTACTCTCACTGCAAATATTTCCCACTTATTGGACTCATGTTGCCAATTTTCTTCTCTCTTCATGGAGAATATTTTGCAGTTCTTGAGCCTGAGTTATGGGAGTACAAAGCAATAACAGTAAACTATCAATTGAGGGGTTTTTGTGTTTTGGTTTTGGGTTTTTTTTGTTTTTAACAGATGGAGTCCATAGATCGCAAGTTGTATTTAGTTGCATGGAATAGCAAATGTAAAACACAGAGGACAAAACACTACTTTCCTTTTTTTTTTTGACTAGAATATATAGTTAACTTATCACTACATACTGAGCTCCTCTTGGGTGTCCAACCTGCTTTCAAACATTTTTTCTGTTGTCTCGTTTTGCTCTGTAAACAGGATAATGACATTCCATGCCTCATCTTAACTCAAAAAGTACCCTTCAATTTTATTTTCTGGTTTTTTAAATGTATCTCGGTGGGTACAGAAAATCCATGTTATAGAAATCATGGCTGTGTCCCAAGCAAGCGTAGCAACTGTGTTACTCAACATGAGAACAAAAACAATAGAATGCAGTTGGGAAAAATATGAATTGCAAATACTCTATATACAAATTGGCTGGTGCAAAAGTTGATTTGGGCAGCTATATTAGAATATACATGTACATAATTTAATTTTAAGTACTGGAATCAGTGGAACTCTTCCACACTGTATGAAACCTCAGGACAATCATACTGAGCTCGACTTTAAACTATTAACTTGCTTTCTTTTTTATTGTGTTATGGTGTTCCAATAAAATACTCTAAGCTTTTAATTTTGCAGGAGAGGGTGAGTATCATCATAGAAAGGTCTGGGACAATTGGCCAATAGACATTTCCTTCAGAGTTCTGACACTTAAATTATTATATTTATAAACAGTATCAGGGAAATAAATAATTTCTCTTCACTGTTAATGTAAAAATTCATAGCTCCTATCTCTTTGAAAAACAACTGTCTCTGTTTCCAAAATGCAGATTCAGTAACTCAAGAGCTAAAATGCAGCTGTACGATTTGCAGACTATTAGCACCTGTAGATGCCACAACACTGATACATTACACATTTGATCATCATACTACGGCAGTTTATTTACACACTCAGCTTTTAAAAATACTCCTAAGCTTTTTTTGCTGTCTGTTAGTGGTTCACAATTTACATGGATTTTAATAGACTTTAAAATCTACCCCGAAGGCTGTTGCAATGTTTAGCAAGTAATGAAATAATTTATGTTAGTCATGCTTACCATTAAAGTGGTTCCTACCTTTGGTAGAAAGAAGTTTTGTGAGAAGCAAGCATGTTACAAAAGAAGCAATTAAAACTTCTGCTGAATGGAATTGCTGCCCCTCACTAATTAATAATCAGTTCAGCAGATGTTCACCTTTCTCTTTATTTTTTTTTCCTTTGGTAGAACACAGGTAGGGAATAGATGTATTATGCTTTTGTGAGACTGTGTCAAATAGCCCATTGCATGCAGATACCAGATAGTTTTGAAGTTGGAGGTAATACTGAGTGTGGTTACAATTTGATATAACAGGTTTGCAGCGTGATGAAAAAACTCCTGTATTGTATGTCATTTTGAGATGGATATACGCACTGCTGAAGTTTTATTCAGTTTAATCAGTCCGAAATTTTGCACTCACAACACCTGATGGTTAGTCTATTTAATATAATACTACCAGCAGAAGGCTAGAAGACTTGTATTTATGCTATCTGGATTACTACCCAATAGACCCTGTATTCTATCTACTGTGTTGTATAGGAGGCAGTATTTCTCATGTCATGAGTTGTCTAATATTGCTTAATTAAGATACTGATGCATGATATCATATTAAAGGTGTTAAGTTGGACAGAAATATATTATTTATAATTTCCATAATAAATTATTTTATTTTGAGTTCTGTTTGGACTGCATGATGAACAGTATAACTCTGATGATTACAAATACATGTGTTTTAGGCATGTCAGTGTAATATCTAACCAAAGTAGTTTTATAGAAGACATAATAACTTTTATTAGAAAAAGTTGGAGGAGGGAGGAAGAGAGAGTGAAAGATTTGAGGTACACAAGTTGATTATACAAGAAAGTAGCAATAAATACTGTTGCATACTTACCTCATATCATGTTTTCATCATATTAGCAGGCCCATCTATTGATATATTTATGCAATTTTCAAGTTTGAAATGGTGAAGTACGTGTTAGAAGACAAAAATGGACAACAATCACTAATAATACCTAATGTAACAGTATTAAAAATACAAAAAGTAACAGATTATGCGTTTTACTTAATACATTACAGAGATACCAGTGTGTTTGCTTGCCTGGATGGGAAGGAACGTTTTGTGAAAACGAATCAAATGAATGTAATTCAGAACCTTGTAAAAACAATGGCACCTGCATGGATCTTTTCAACAGCTATCGGTAAGCATTGCATTTTCTCACTGTATCATTGTGTTCCAGAAGTGACAGACTTATGCATGCAGTTATTGCTTTATTTCTCATCTTGGGGAATAGAATGTTATTACACGAAGATGAGCAAACGACTTGTGCCATGGATGCACTGCTTCACTGCACATACATATTATGTCAGCAGACATAATTGTAGATGAAAATTTTAAACATGCATCAATTCAAAACACTTAGCAAGTAATCTAGTCTGGAACTGTATTTTGTCAAAAAAATATAGAATCTCTTTGTCATGTATGCCTTGTAAGCACAGGAGATGCTTCCAAAGTATTGGATATTGATGTAGTTGTACAATTTTAGATGAAGAGATTATATCATTACTGCCACCTTGTGGCTCAAAATGACAACAAATCAGTAATTTAAAATTTAAAGCAACACTGAAAGCAAAGAATTTGACACTAACTGTACTATTTTTAACTCAAACCCCAATCTTTATTTCATACACGAATTTATGATATAAAAATGATTTTTTTTGTTCAGTATTAGTAAGAACTCCGTAAACAATCCCACGGTCAACTTCTGTTATTTGTAGCCAGAGTTTACCTGTATGATGTCAATACCAGGAAGTCCTTCTGTATCTGAATGTAATCTCTTAATAGATGCTGATATAGCTGCATAAAGAACACTGTGTAATGACTGTACACAGCACACAGTCTAGCTGTTGGACAGTGATTATATTCCTGGTAATATAGACAGTAATCAGAAAGAAAATGTAACACAGCTGAAAACAGACAAATGATTCTCCAAATAGCCAAAGATAAATTAAACTAAGTTTAGTAATATATATAATATAATGGAATATAATATATTTTTAGCATTATTTTCTCTTCAGAATATGACTGAAATACTTTGTGTTATCTTAGAACTGCATTTTTTTATATAGTATTAGATGTTTTATTTTGGTAAATATCTTTTCAGTCCAATAACAGAAGAAGGAGGAGCCTAGCATGGTTGAGAAAATCTGTTAACTTTTTTTTCACTTTTTAAAGTTTATTGGCACATAAACCAATTTTTTCTTTTTGTAGTTCTTATTTTTTGAAATGTGTAGTTCTTTGTATTCTACTCATGAAAAATAGATTTATAACTGCATAGTGTTTATATCTGATTAGCTACTAGATTATGGCAATTTGAATTCTTACTTGATATAATGGATTGTATAGGTAAATGTACAGTTTCATCATCCTCAAGGACAATTCTAGAATGACAGAATAGAATCATAGAATCGT
>VWYH01007406.1:0-14251 GCA_013399365.1 Pampusana beccarii | reverse complement strand
AAACAAAAAACCCCCAACAAACCAACAAAATCAATGCTAGGCTTTTATTATGATGTACGTAAGATGAGTATAGAGCTGCAGGAACTGTCCTGAGTTACTAATATTGAACCTGCGTTGATTAATTTCTTTGTTTCCTTTTTTTTTTTAACCTTTTCTGATAAAACCCGTAACAGAAAAACTTCCAATTTTTAATTTCACTCAGGTAATTGATAATATGGCTGATCTTAAAAATTTCCTGGAAGTCAGTTAGTTGTGACTAATTCTTATGACCTACTTAGGAGGAAAAAATACAGGAAGAAACTTAATCTGGTATTTTCTCATAGTGGACTTGTGCTGTGAGTTGGGATGAAACATATGCATATATGATGTTTACTGCTTTTTAAAGAACAGGGTTGACAGCAAAGTCAACTGAAATAAATTTAAAGTATAGTATTTACTGTAGGCAGAGCTGCTAGTGTCACTTGTGTGTAAGGTTGCGTGGCCCTTTCCGTTTTAAGGTGTAACTTGTAGCTACTTTACAACTTTTTTGCCAGATTTCAGTTCAGACTGAGATTTTTTCCATGCCAGATGTCTGCCTTGGGTTGAATTTGTTTTTTGAAAGTTTCAGCCAAAGCAGTTCTGTTCCAAGAACAAGGCTAGTGAAAAGTATGCTATTTTGCTTGTGTGAGAATATTCTGGTGTCCTCCTTTGATGCTCCAGTGCCCCCAAGCTCTGAAGCAAGCATTTGAAATTTGGCAGTAGTTCAGCCTTTGTGTTGAAGATGTGCCTTTTGCCTCCCTGTGAAAATCCACCCAAATTTCCAGACCGGTTTACAAGGCTTTGAAAGATTGCCATTTGCATGGGCTTAATAGGAATTTCTTAAAACTTCACAGTAAGTTTCCTTTAGATTCTGTTCACACTGGGAATGCTCCAGGCAGAGTTGAGCTGCATATTTCATCCCACTTCTGTGCTGAATTGTAGTGGCTGGATCAGGGTGCTGACATCGAACTAGAGTTCAGCAGCAGAGTGGGCAGCATTTTGTCTTGTACCACCACTGCCTATTTCCATGTCCTATTCCTTCTCCCTGGTGAAGGACCTGGGTCCTCTGTGAAAAGAAACTGTCTCGCTCATCTGAAAGAGTGTGACAGATGGGGAGGAGAAGAATTTAGGAGTGTGCGTGTGTCTGGTTTGTCCCATTCCTTTGGTCACAGAAAATGTGTGTATCATACTGACAAAATATTACTTCATTTTTTAGTGGATGTTCAGATAATAATTGCTAGGGTTTGTTGTATTTAAACTTCAGTAGTTGAGTGGGTCTCAAGGTTTTAATCACTTAACTATGTAGGCATCAATTAAAAAAATAGCCTCAAATGTCTCAGTACAGTAATGTTATTTAGAGGGCAAAAATCATGACCTTACTTTTTTCAAACATTTAAGTCTCAGACCTCTTGCACTTAATGCATTGTAGTACAACCTCCAACTTCATCACAAGTGTTGCATGCTTTGTCCAAGAGGCAACTATTTGATTGTAATTGGGAAAGGGGTCTATTTTGAGGATGAGTCCAGGATTTGTACAGTAGAGGATGTGTATTCATCTATTACAGAAGTTGGAACATGTGGAGCAAGTGAAGCAGAGGAGATTTCAGGAATAAAAAGGCAGCTTTGTGGCTAAGACAATTGGACTGCTGCTTGATGGATTGTATATGATCTGTGCTTAGTCATGGTGTTTTTACATGATGCACTTAAGTGACTGTTCCTAGGTGGCTGTTCATACTTTGTGTTCTGGTGGCTGGTTTGAGAACTCATCAATTTACAGAAATCCAGACACAACTGCAAGTGAACTCAGTGGGAGCTAAACCTCATGTAAAATACTGTATGTTACTAAGGAGAGGAAAACTCAGGTTCAAAGTATTTGACATCTGGAACTAGGGAATGTTTTAATTTAATTAATCTAATGTTGCCTGTTTTACAGATGTAGAAATTACTTGTTCTACCTCTGTAGAAAGGCTTGTAAAGAAATTGACTGGCTTTGTAGCAGGACTGAAAAATATAATGCTGTAAATAAAGTGTATGACCACCTCCCATTGATCAGGGATGAAACAAGGCCCTGATAAATATATAAACAAAAATTGTATCTTATCACATAAAGTATATTATTACATTAATAAAATTACCTTTGCACCTCTTTCCAGTGCTTACCTTTATGACTCTAATAATTGTCTTAAAAGATGTTAGTTTCTCGGTGGATTTAATAAGTATCTCACTTCTTTTTGTACAAATAGTCCACTTTTGCCAGTCGCTTGGTAGCCTTCTTGGTTCTGGAGATGGAGTCATGATTTCACTCTGCAATTTCTTTCCCAGTAAAGCATACAAACCCGAACTATTTTGGATCTGTCTGAAACCAATGATGTCAACCTATAGAAGGTGGTACATGTTTGTTTGTTTGGGTTTTTTTAACTGTATTAACTAATCCATTTCATCCCAATCCAAGCATAAAAATACCAATACCCTAGCTAGGGAACTTAAATTTTACACTTTGAATCAGCAGTCAAAATTTGTAATATATGAGAATAATATTAAAATGCAAGTTTCATTAGCAATAACTTTTTTATTCTCTTCTAAATCATAGCCACTTTACCTTCACTACTGGTTGAATAAAATATTACTGGGATCTTCATCCTTTCCGTTCGCTTCGGAGACAGAAAGCGTACTTGCTCAAACTATTGACTACTACCTCACCATGACAAATTTCCCCTTTTTAAAGCTGCTTCAACAGCACATCATTTTTATCACTTCGTAAAGCCAGCTGTTACGTGATGTTTCCTATGCAAAAAAAGATTTTGTAGGTTTTTTGAAAAGACAGGGTTACAACAGACAAGTGAATGTGCTTGTAGAAGTGTCTAGTACCAGGAGTAAAATGAGTAGGTAGGTTTAGTGAATTTAATGCTTTGGAAATGATTAATTGGAGATCCTGGAGCAGTGGAGAGTTTTGGGTTGTGTGGGTTTGTTTTGTTGGTTTTTTTTTCAAGGTGGAAATGTGAGAGATTTTTTTGTCTCTTTAAACCTGAAGTAGTCAAACTTCTTTTTTCCACTTGTTTCTTGGGTCATTACTTGAGGGTGTTTGCAACCTGTGAAGCAGTAGATCTCAGATGGGTCTTTTGAAAGCTTCAGCAAAGGCAAGGCATTTGACAGGGTGCTTGTCATACAGTGTTTTCAGGAGAAAGGCATTTTGAGCTGTTCAAGCATAGGTCTTCCGCAGAGGAACTTGGCTGCTAAGAACAGCAATCTTGCTTGCTTAGCTGTGTGAAATCCACCTGTTTGTGGAGAACTGTTTTGGATTTTGGTTGGTGTGATTGATTGGTTTGTTTTTTTCTCTTCCATATATGTTTTGAGCTGTGCTTTGAAGTTGGGCAACTAGCTTTAAACAAAAGGTGTTACCACACTTCTGTGTAGCATCTAGCTTGATTTCAGCGTGCTGATATGTCAGTGATGTGGTCTAGAGTTAAAAAAAAAATGTAGTTCTTGCTTGCTTTGACATTGGTTTCTATAGGATTAAATTTTTTTTTTAAAATGATGTTACACTTGGTTTGCATAAAAGTGAAAATGGACCTTAGAATGTGAATAAATGGCTATGCAGCAATGATAAACTGGATAGGCATCTGTATTGACACACAGGTGAGAGTGTCATGAGTTTTCCTGTATTTTTTCCTCTGTTGCCTTTCTCTTCCTCCTCCCCAGCCCACTTAACAGATTTCTGAAAACTCAGACTTTGTGTGGATTTAGTTTTCTATGTAAGTCACTACAGTGTAATTTAGTTCAGAGTGCCTAGATAAATTAACATATCTGTCATCTTTGAGCAGTGTACTTCAGTAGTAAGGTCCAAATAGTATTGCTTTGACTTTCTTGAATTTATACTCAAATTCGTGTTTTTTCATACTGATTTTTATTTTAAGGTTCAGGCACAAAATGAAAGGTAGATTTTGAAAGGCAAAAGCAAACACATCTACTCAACTGAATTAGGTTTAGTTTGACTCTGTGATCTTAAAGGTGTTTTCTAACCTAAATGACTTTGATTCCATTCTGTGAATCAATTGTATCCAGTTACATCAGTGGTAAATTAGCTATGAGTAGTCAACTGACCAAGTACAGATTCATTTGAAAAAGTCACTAGAATCTGATTCGCAAGACTCTGCTCTATTAAACAGGTTTAATATGTGATCACTTATAATTAAGCATGTTAACTGTTTCTGAATGTTTTGCTTTTTTGTCTTGTTTTTGGCAGCAACTTGAACTAGTGGAACCAAGTGGCTGGATTCATGTTCCTTTAACAGATACTCATAAGAAGCCTATTCGCACGTTTATGATTCAGATTGCTGTTCTAGCTAATCACCAAAATGGAAGAGACACTCACATGAGACAAATCAAAGTGTACACCCCAGTGGAAGAGAGCTCTATTGGTAAATTCCCTAGATGTACAACAATTGATTTCATGATGTATCGCTCCATAAGATAAAACTTCTTAATGAGAAATAAAAAAGGCATTTTTGATGGCAGTATCATTGCTTAAATATTGAATTACTTAAAGAGCAGGGTTTACTTCAGTGTAATTATATCTTTATGTTTATGCTTTGTACAGTTTTGAAATAAAAATAATCTTGTGCTACAGTGTATTGTATCCTGTAATTTTTCATTACTTTTACTTGGAGTGTTTGAATGCTTGTGTACTGCCTGAGAGGGGAAAAAAAAAAAAGCACTTTAAAGTATTCATGTCCAGGAATGATAATTGCTTTGATATAACACAGTTCTTTTTTTCAGATGATTTCTTTCCTTAATGATCATCCGTGAAAATAGTTTGTTCTAGTTTATTCCTTTACTTAAAAGCTGCTCTTTTTAAAGAGCATTCTTGAACGGGCACAGTTTAAAGACATTACCTGTAATATTTTCCATCGTTGCTTATGTTAGTGTTCTATGCTTTTCTATATAGTTTTTTTTCTGCTTCATGGCTGTCTGCCTGAATTTAACCTTCTTCATAACTTCAAATTAGATCATAGAATTATAGAATATGATTGGAAGGTCATGGAGTCTGACTCCCTGCTTCTCACAGGACTACCTAAAACTAAACTATATGACTAAGAGCATCATCCAGGTGCTCCTTGGACTCTGACAGGCTTGATGCTGTGACCATTTCCCTGAGGAGCCTGTTCCAGTGACTGATAATGAAATGAAGAAAAAACAAATCTTTCCAAATTACTCATTACTGTTTATACATTAATATAGGTATGAGTATAGGTAATCTAAATGTGGTAGGTATTCAAACCAGGAGGAGGATTAAGAATGCTCTAGCATATAGAAACAGTAGGAATGAATCTGAAGGGCCAATGTCACAGAATCACAGAATGTTAGGGATAGGAAGGGACCTCAAAAGATCTAGTCCAGTCCCCCCACTGGAGCAGGAACACCCAGATGAGGTTACACAGGAAGGCGTCCAGGTGAGTTTTGAATGTCTCCAGAGAAGGAGACTCCACAACCTCCCTGGGCAGCCTGTTCCAGTGCTCTGTCACCCTCACTGAGAAGAAGTTTCTTCTCATATTTAAGTGGAACCTCCCGTGTTCCAGTTTGTACCCATTGCCCCTTGTCCTATCATTGGTCGTCACTGAGAAGAGCCTGGCTCCATCCTTGTGACACTCACCTTTTACATATTTATGAACATTAATGAGGTCACCCCTCAGTCTCCTCCAAGTGAAAGAGACCCAGCTCCCTCAGCCTTTCCTCATAAGGGAGGTGCTCCACTCCCTTAATCATTTTCCTATGTACCTCCTAAAATACAGAGAACTGAACTGTATAACACAAGGTGATCTCAGACTCATAGTATGGAGCTTTTTTAAATGTGTTTTAAAGTAAAGAACATTGTAAAGAAAATGTGTATTTAGTCTACTTGCTGTGAGTGGGAATATTTATCACTTAATGTGTCATAACCTAATTACTAGTTATTTTGACTTTAACCCCCCCCCAAAAAAACCTAAGTAGATTCTAGAGAGGCTGTTGAAGTACAAGGGTTTTGTTTAAAATGTCCAGTAGTGATCAAGCTCATTCTTCCTCCTAGCACCATAAAAATTGATGGTAAAGCCAGACTAATCTCAACCAAGGAAAACTTCTGACACTCTTATTAATTGTGAGCAAGGAAAGGCTAATAATAGTAGAGGCTCATCAAACAATGATGCAGTGTCCTCCAGAGGAGGAAAGAGGTGAAACAGAGGAAAATGGGAATGTTGTCAAAGAAGGCTGAAGAGTTCAGCTGTTGAAATCTTTTATATACTTAATGAAGTAAGCTGTTGTTTACTGAATGGTTTTGTCCTCTGGCTGAACTCCACAGTCTTTAGGAGGGTGATTAAAATGGGCATTTGATAATGAACCTTGTAGGGAAGTCCATGGCCAAGTTCTCCTTAAACACAGATTCAATCATTTTAGGAGTACCTTAATGGTACTTTACCTTACCATGTAAGGGATATACCAAATAGCAGAATTCCTGTTTAACAGAATGCAGCTGAACTCATGCTTTTCACGGAGTCTGTCAGTTCAGTGTATCTTGTTATATAGCATCAAGAAGTGATACGTTCCTATTCAGTTATTTGAAGCAGAGGTTGTACTTTTGTTGTACCACTTCATATCTTTCTGTTAAAAATGAATCTTCCCCCCCACAAAAAAGGAAAAAAAAACCCACAAAAACAATAAAAACCCCAACCTTGACTTATGCAGTTATTTTGCTGAGAAGTTATTGATAGTTTTTTAGGAAAGGAGATTACTACGTCTGCGATTTTCCTTTTTCTCCAAGAGGGTAAGATTACAGTCACCCTTCCTAGCTTTGTGTTGTCAACCCACTGTTCCCTTCTTCATGATTCTATCACAGCTAATTCTGTGGCAATTCTGAACTCTGGCTAGTAACACTTAAAATATTTTGGTTCAAAGAAACTTTGAGGTACTCTTTTCTCATACATGTACTACATTGCGTTATTTGTTACATACTTCAATGTATGTATTTATTCTCTCAGTTCATAAATGACCGGTCCTTGAAGCGGACATGATACACATTCTGCACAAATCATCCCCCAGAATGGTTCAGGTAGGAGGTCAAGGGTTGCATAAATAACTAAATGTGTCCCAATTAAGGGTTCCTGTTTCAAGGCAACACCTGTTATCTTTAGGCTGAAGAAATCGAAGTGGTATTGGTCTGACTAATATCCAGTAGACTAGGAACTGCCCTGTCAACCCAGTCTTGTTCTGCTTATTTCTGCTCTACGTCCTTAGGCATAACTTTCTGGATCTTTAGAGAGCTAATCCTGGTTTTATTGATTTTTCTGGGCTCCTACATCCATGCAAGGTAGGTGCCAGTATTTGTCTTCAAAATTCAGAATTGTTATTCCTGACAGTGTAGTTGAATAAGATGAAACCTAGCTTGACTTCTTACCCTGTTACTCTGAAATCACAGATGCTCTTCAAGTACCTTTAAGAACCTATGATAGTTATGTTAAACTGGGTGATGTTAAGCCTTACTGTTGTGGAGGGAAACTGTACTTGCCAATTAAATTTATGTGCCTTTTAGTAGATGCTAAAGCACACAAGGCTCTTGAAAGGTTAAGGCTGTAGTTACACTTTATTCTTCTATCAACAGCTGATGCAGTCTGAAGCTGCACATTCTAATATTTTGTTTCTATTTTATTGCCAGAAGTTACCATCCCTGTAGTTGAACCTCTTCAGATGCTTCCATGGCTGTTCACTTAACTGCATCTGTGAAACAGATCCTTGGCCTTTCCTTGCCCCTTTAAAATAAGTGTATTGTTATTTTAAGAATTTTAGGAGCAAAAATAATGGGTGGAAGCAAGTAATCTGTGGTAAAACCGTGGGAGTGAATAGTTAAAACATCTTAAATCTTTTCTATGTTGTTTTGTAACAATCGTTACATTGCATTGGAATTTAACTTCTGTGCAAGTATGTTTGGTTTTTTACTGTTTTTGATGCTTAATCACATAAGGCTGGTGATTTTTAAGTGATGAGATCCTAGAGGATTGTGTCTGAAAATAAGGAAAGTTAACTGCCTTTGCAATTAATTTAGTACTTGGTATTTTAATTGAGATAAATAAAACGGTCTGCCAAAACATTGCAGGAAGTTGCTACACGTACATTGTGTTTAGCTGCTACTTTTTTCTGTCTTACTAATTTTTTTCAGATGTGCAGTTATCTGGGATCTTATCACTTGAAGGAGCAATTTTATGTGTCTAAGCACCAAAATTGTTGAGCATACAGATTTTGCCAAAGACTGAGTTTGAGAACAGAAAGTTCTTGTAATGTTCATGTAGTTAAAGCTTACGTATTGCCTAGCCACGTACTTCTTTGGAAGGTGTCAACAAGTGCTGTATATTGCAGTTAACTGCTAGTGTATGCTAGAGATCCAAAACTGCAAACTTAAAGAAAAGCCAGAATGTTCCTTTTGCAGTGAAAACTCACAAAACTAAACATTCTTAGACTCGTGTATAAATAGTCCTGATGGAATGCTAGAACCATTTTGATGTTGATCATGAATTTGCAGGTTTTTAGTGGAAAAGAGAGTAACATTTTAGCTCGATATACTTATTTCTCATATTCACTTCATGCTCAGTCTTAAAAAGAAATTTTCTTTGCATCCTTTAATGACATCTTATATTAATAAACTATTTTGTTTTATTTTTCCTCACATCCACACTTTGGCTGCTGTTTGGAAGGAGGCAAGTCCTGGGAATCTGTAGTCTTTAGTATGTGCAAGTTGTCAGCTTCTCAGTAGAAATGAATACAGAGCTGTATCTCTAAGAAGCATAAAGTCAATAATTGAGCTATTTGTCCTACAAGGTGGTTAGACAAATGTTACTTTAGGGGCTGCTAAGAAGAGAAAGGTTGTCGACTTGTTGCCAGTTTAAAGCATACTTTTAATGATGAGCAAACAAGACTGCTTCTTCAGAGTGATGAGGAAAAAATAATCAGATATTCACGAATGTGGCTTGCTAAGAATTATAACTCTGCCTAAACCTTGGGGTAGTTATGTGAGCATTTTGGCTTGGTTCTCCAAATATGAAAGAATAAGGTGGTTACAAGGACAACTGATCGTAAATAATTTTGATGCCTGGAAAAAAAGAGCGCTTTTATATAACTTCAAATATTTTACAAGATGTGTGCTCAGAAGAGTCTATTTGACAAATAGCAAAAAAAGTTACATACAATCTTAGCACTGTTTTTAGCAAGCTGACTGCTAACTGAAGATATTAAAAGTTTAGAATTGAATGCAGATCAGTGACATGTCTGAACTACAGGTTTTAGACAGATGAGAGTCTATATTTGTATTTAATAATGGCCTATACTTTAGGCTAATAGAAGTTAAGTGCTTCCTGAGTAACTGTTTTTACTGAGACAATGCTCTAAGCAGTGTACTATAGGTATATCTGTATGTGAAAGACATTTCAGATGCTTTGGCTGTTTTCCCCCACCCCAAATCACAAGACTTTCCAGTAGACCCATAAGTAATTTCTCAATTTGTAAAAACAAACCTTGTCTATAAAGACAGATACCCTCTTTAAACTGGTGCCGTTCTCCAGCTGAAGACTGAGATTACAGTGGATGATCTAATGTTATTACTGTAGCAATATCAAAATTGGCTAGCTTATCATGTACCAACCATCCAAGAAACAGAACCAAGGAAGTTCAGAGTTGTTTGTTTCTCAAGCATTATGAAACTCTTCAGAGCTGTATGCTGAGAGTAGTGCTATTGGAGAGAGGAGAGGAAGCCAGGAGTCCACATTTATTCTGTGATCACCTGTTGTGGCCATATGTTGAAGTATTTGATAATTTATAGTCCCAGGTGACTAATGTAAAAATGGAGGGAACTACAGAGATATCTATGAAAGTTACTAAGGCATGAACTTTCTCTTTTTTTAACAATGAATTATAGAAAAATTCCAAGTTAAGATTCAGAACACTATCTCTAAAGCCTGCTTTCCTTTTTTAAAACACTCTGCTGAGTGAATGAGTGCTTAATTTACTTGTTTTCTGTTGAAGCTGATGGAATAATGTTCATCAATTTGAACAGTTTTTAGTTGGATCTTTTTGCATATTGAATTAAAGTTACTTTTAAAGTTAAGTCTTAGGGTTTTCAATTTCTTTCTTGTAGTCCAAGAGTGTTATCTCATTATGATTTTACCTCAATCTTTTAAATTTTGCATTTTTTACGTTTTCCTCACTTGCTAATACTAAAGAGAATTGCAAGTTGCAACATGGCTGAGAAGTTGGCAATTTTCTAACTTCAGGGAAGGTATAAAAGTGTATCCTGAACTGTTATGTTTAATTACAGTATCAAAGGCAGAATCATAGGGTAGATGAGAAATGAAAGGTGCGAATCATCAAGTTTGAACTTGTGCAAGGTGGATTTATTTCCTGCCTCCTGCCCTACAGCTGGAGCATTGTCCTTCACGGTCAAAGCAGGCAGCAGTTTATAAACCTAAATGGACTCACTGGAAAACTAGAGTACCATAAAAAGGGATAAATAACAGACTACTAGTATAGTATATATTAATTGCTGTGATTACCTGTATTGAATAGTAAATATCACTTCTTGATTAGAGGACTGTGTTTTCCATGCCTTTTGTTTTGTCATTAAAGATGTCATTACTAAGTAGTCTTTTTCTGTTGTGTGAGAAACATCTGATGAATACTGTGTGGTATAAGATTAAGGTAATACTGAAATAAATGAGAGACAAAATAAGAGATGTATTTGTTCTAAGAAATCATGATTTGGCAGTGATATGATTCATCACTTCACATAGTAGTAATTTAGAGGGTTTAAAACTTGTCCTGGAACATACCACACTAGGCCTTTCTGCCTTGCAGAACAGAAATTTGATTCCTAGCTTAAGTGAAAAAGCCCTTTAAATCAAACCTTGGCTTAGTTCTCTTTGTAGACAGTAAGAAAAGGGAGGTAACTGAGTAACCAGGGTGTTGAGGGACTCCTGTTGAAATGGATGAGAGTCGCTGTGTTTTGACTGTCTGTGTGCCTTCACAGTACTGCAGTGTAAACAAAAAAGGCAGATGACGTGAGAGGAAGAAAAAAGGTATTTGCTGCTTCTAAAATGGAGAACAGCAAAACAGTTACGTTTTGCTTAAGCTCGCATAGAGAGTCTCTGGCAGAGGCGGAGTTGAAGTTATATCTCTTTTGTTTATCTTCTCTTTCACTTTAAAACATGTTTTCAGATAATGATACTGTTTAAAGATGACTTTTGCAGTAATGTATTCCATTTTAATGTTTAAACTATATTTTGTTTGTTGCTGTTCTAGTACAGTCTGTAGCGGAAATACTTTTGCCAACAGTGTGTCTATAGGTGCACAATTGAGGCTCTTGGTGCTTGCTCTTGCCTTACCGAAGGCGCATAGCAAACTGTTCAGTGAACGAGGGATAAGTTACCTTACATTTGATAGGGAGTACTTCACCTGAGAGTGATACTAACTTGCAGTCTGGCTCCAAAATCTGTGTAGATGCCATTTTCCATGCTTTGTTTGGTGTAAATACAGAATATTGGACTTCTGTTTTGTGGTGGGGGGTTTTTAGTTTGGGGTTTTGTTTGCTTGGGGTTGTGTGTGTGTGTGTGTGTGTGTGTGTATACCTACTCTGTAGGTTAGACTTCAGATGGCTCTTGCCAAGATCCTCAGTTACACAGACATGAGTAATATGTTTCAAGCATCACTTGCTGCCTAAGTCTGTAGTTGCCCTAGTCTTCACAAAGAGGCATGCTGCTAGGCTGTGGGGTGCTTGCATCTCTAATTCAAGCTTAAGTTATTGATGACCCAACATTAAGACTATCAGACCAGATGGTTACCAAGCAGTTGGTGTGTAGGTAGTTTTCTGAGAATCAAAGGCTTAATCTGACATGAAGTATGAGAGATCGGGATGTGGATATTGTGTACTTAGACTTCAGTAAGGCCTTTGACACCATATCCCACAGCATTCTCCTGGAGAAGCTGGCAGCTCATGGGCTGGATGGGTGTACTCTGCGATGGATAAAGAACTGGCCGGAGGGCCAGGCCCAAAGAGTTGTGGTGAACGGTGCCAAATCCAGTTGGCAATTGGTCACAAGTCATGTTCCGCAGGGCTCAGTATTGGGGCCAGTTCTGTTTAATCTCTTCGTTGATGATCTGGAAGAAGGGATTGATTGCACCCTTAGTAAGTTTGCGGGTGACACCAAACTGGGTGGGAGTGTTGATCTGCTGGAGGGTAGGATGGCCTTACAGAGGGATTTGGACCGGCCGGATCATTGGGCTGAGGCCAATTGTATGAGGTTTAACAAGGCCAAGTGCCGGGTCCTGCACTTGGGTCACAACAACCCCAGGCAGCGCTACAGGCTCAGGGAAGAGTGGCTGGAAAGCTGCCTGGCAGAGAGGGATCTGGGGGTGTTGATTGACAGGCAGCCGAACATGAGCCAGCAGTGTGCCCAGGGGGCCAAAAAGGCCAACAGCATCCTGGCTTGTATCAGGAACAGTGTGGCCATCAGGACTAGAGAAGTGATCATGCAACTGTACCTGGCACTGGTGAGGCCCCACCTTGAATCCTGTGTTCACTTTTGGGCCCCTCATCATAGAAGGACATTGAAATACTAGAGAGAGTGCAGAGGAGGGGGATGAAGCTGGTGAAGTGTCTGGAGCACAAGTCTGATGAGGAGTGGTTGAGAGAGCTGTTTGGCCTGTAGAAAAGGAGGCTGAGGGGAAACCTTATCGCTGTCTGCAACTACCTGAAGGGAGGTTGTAGCGTGGAGGGTGTTGGTCTCTTCTCCCAAGTGACAAGTCATAGGACAAGAGGAAATGGCCTCAAGTTGTGCCAGGAGAGGTTTAGATTGGATATTAGGAAAAAATTTCTTCACAGAAATGGTTGTCAGGCATTGGAACAGGCTGCCCAGGGATGTGGTGGAGTCACCATCCCTGGAGATGTTTAAAAGGCATTTAGTACCAGAGTTAGGTTAGGTTATGGTTGGACTCAATGATCCTGAGGGTCTCTTCCTACTGAAACGATTCTATGGATCTAAGAACTGATCTCTTACTTTTGGGACTTGTTTTTCTTCATCTGTGTTATAGCAGTTTAAGAGAAATAATTGAAACATTATTTAGGCTTGAAATCTATTTGTAAACTAGAGAGGGAGATAGATGCCCAGCACTGGTTAACAAAAACTGCATGAAGTTTTTTGTAATAAATGAATGGACTGAAGAGCCTGAAGGACCATGGAGAGCAGCTGTTCCTTGGGATGCAAAGCATCGCTTCACCTCATGCAAAGTGAGCTGCATCGCAGGGCTGCAGGGCACTGCTTGAACAGTCTGCACCTCGCGCAAAGCCATAGCCAGCTGTAATTGTGTCTGTCTTGATTTGAGAACTGCAAATGAAACAGGTGCCGAGGCAGTTTATACAACCTCCTTGTGAAGTAACTTGGACTAGCTACAGAGGAGAGTGCCACTTGCAGTAAGTCAGCGTGATAAGGCTGGACCTAGTAATTACAGTAATTACATTAGGTCCTGTAAACAAAGGAGAGTCAAGAAGTGAGTGTAATAAGCTTTTCAGGAAATCCTGAAGACTTTAGACGTTGTCAACTAGAAATGTGTATCTTTGTTTCAAAATGACCAGTGGGTTTTTCATGTAACTCCTATTTTCAGGATGGATCTGGATTAGTAATACAAAAAGCGAGAGTTCTTTGCTACACCAGGTCTAACTTTGGAAGAGTAATTGGTCATCATTGCTGTTACTGTGTTACTGTTACTCCGTAAATTATGGAGATAATTTTAGTGGATATTTTTCCTGAATTTACCATCCAGCTCTGCAGCTTAAATAGAATGCATCAGAATTCTTTGGAATCATTGGAGTGACCCCAGATTGACATCAGCACATGCTTGCCTACATGAGGGAAATGCAGGTTTGAGGCTCTGCAGAGTACACAGTTCTAATCTACAGTAGAATGCTATGCTTGGAGAGTCTGACTTGTTTAATCAGTGGTAACCTTTGGACTCTATTCCTAGGTTTTGTTATTATATGTAAATGGTTATTAAACACTGATTTTTTGATTGATTACAATAATGCTTTGCATTTTTTTGCATGTACACACAAAAATAACTGTTTGTTTAATATTTAAATACTGCATTATTTTACGTCTTTAATTAAATGCCATAGGTTTTTGCTTGAGCATGAGATAATCTGGATGACAATGCAGTCATTGGTCCC
>VWYH01007378.1:0-10290 GCA_013399365.1 Pampusana beccarii | reverse complement strand
TAGCTGCTCTCTCACATAAAGAGGAACCCCACCACCACGCCCGGATGGCCTGTCTTTCCTGAAAAGGACATAGCCATCCATGACTATATTCCAGCCATATGAGCTGTCCCACCATGTCTCTGCAATTGCCACCAGATCATAACTTCTCGATAGAACACAGGATTCTAACTCCTCATGCTTATTCCCCGTGCTGCACGTGTTGGTATACAGGCATTTCAGAGAACGAGCTGAACACACCTGTTTCAGCCTAGTGTTATAGGAGGCCACCCAATCTTTGTCAATTTAGTGTGCTGTCCCACTGTGCCAAGCCCAGCTACAGACCCATCCCCCTTCGAATCTAGATTAAAGCCCTCCAAATGAGCCCTGCTAACTCCTGTCCCAGTATCCTTTTGCCCCTGCGAGATAAACCTTTCCCCCACATACGTCTCTAGTTGCAAAGAGCTGGACACATGCGCTGCTGTTAGGTGAGGGGAAAGAAAGCAGGGAATGCTGCCACTGGTGAGCCATGCCTGCTGGCTGCGCTTTGGCTGCAAGTAAACATGTACTCTGGCAGCATCTGGGCAGAGTGGCTGAGAGTACTAGCCAAGCTCGGAGGAAAGGATGGAGAGTGGAAGAGCTGGATTAGAAACACGCATCCAGAACCTTGCAGGGATATGCTGAATTATGGAAGGCTAAGGCAGGAAACAAATCCACTGCATATTTAGCTCCTTTTAGCATGCCATCTGTATGTGTACATTTTTGAGACCCCTTTATGCACATTTGCAGATCCCATCTGATACAAAGGTTGTCAGGATTAAGGGGAATCAGACCTAACACCAATTGTGTTAGAAATTAGAGTTGTTATTATAAAGTTGCCCTATATATTTAAGAAGCTCGCCCATGTTGCTGCTGTGTGTTTTTCTATTGAAGCATAAGGGTTGTCTCCCTCTCCAGAAGACATCTGGTTGACTGTTAGGCACAAAAGCACAGACAGGGCCGGAAGACCACACACAACAGGGAAACAGCATTGTTTAGCATGGCATATGTGTTATCCCTGCAGATTAGCTTGGGAGACATCTCAGCAAAAAGGAGTGCTAAGGAGGGCTGAGAAGAGCAATGTTGTAGTTATGCAGATGTTAATTGTTGCACAAAGGACAAATGTTCTCATCTGGCTATATTAAGTCTTAGCAATCCTTAGAAAATCCACTGCAGTGAAACTTGCAGGGGTCCTGAGAGGATGCTATGATTCCTGAGGTACTCCATGATGTGAATGTTAGGGCATGAGCAGGCTCTCATAGTCTTCAGAAGGGAAGCCAGACAATTTATCTTTAGAAAGAGATGGGAGCCCACAGAAGAAGGTGAAAAGAAGGGTAGACTGTTCTTAGTGACATAATTCTTAGTGAAGGCTAGTAAAAAACCTCCCTGAAAACGAGCCTCTGTGGTGTCCGTAGTCAGGTTTCCCATAGCACTTGTGAAAAGGGCATTGCAGCAGAATACCTTCAGTCTTCTCCAGCATCAGCAGCAAAGCAGGATAGTGTGAAGACAGTCATCACAAAAATGCTGGCCCGTTACCATAGAAGGAAGAGTTTTAGGTGAGAAAAACAACAACCAAAAGCTTAGAGAAGGAAAATCCCCTGATGTTGAACTGGGACAAGCTATCTGTCCATGGCTACAATTAACTCATGTGGTATGTCTATGTTCCAGTTTCCTCATGTCATAGCCAAGGCCCTCATGAATAATTTTTCTCCAGGTGAACTGTTTCATTAAAGACTGAGGGACTGGACTTCCCAGCTCTGTCTCATTCTCTAATTCAAGTCATGTCTATACTTGGCTGCAAAATACACTTCCAGTAAGGAATTTGAAAAATATCTTTTCAGTTAGGAAACGGATTTATTTGGCCACATGCAATCTTAAATTTCAAGACTTTCAGAAAAGGGAGAAATTATTCTTTTTTTAATTATATAGATAGCAATGACATCTCAGGAGTTTCTTCAGTATTCAAGTTCGACAGACTTGGCTTCCAAAGGGGGCCTAAGGGAATTGGATGCTCCAGCTTCTACCTTTTTACCATACCACAGATTTTCCCAGAATTAAATAAATATTGTATGGTTACAGACCTAATTTAGGTAGTGTCTGATCCGCTGCAGACACTGTTCAGATATGAGGAAGCACAATCATAGATTTAATTTCTTAATATCTTTTGCCTATTTTCTAGGACTGCATGCCAATAACATTTGTTGCTTAAAAACTGAGAAATTTTTACTGTTTTTAGATCCAGTAGCTTTCCTTGGTGCTAAACTACAAGTGCCACTTATCTCTCTGTGTGTTTTGTTCCAAAGCCAAATAAATTATTGCAATCTTAACCATGTTTTCTCTAATTATCTGAGTTTACAAGATGTGCTGTGGATTTAAGCCACTGATTTGCAAGGTGCTTGAGAGAAGTCATAAAGTGGAGCAGACTGAGATAACATGATGCTGCCTGTCCTGCTGCTGTCTTCTGTTAGAATGTTTTAACTACCCTGCTTGGTCGATTAACTACATTGATTGCCAGCTGGTCTGGAGTCCTTCTTGGAAACAACGTCTCTTGCACAGTGCAATGCAGTGCAATTCACTTTAATTGTTGCCAGAAATACTTTGTTTAGTACAACATCATCATAAATATTGTATTATATATAATATGGTACATCATATATCATATATCATACATTATAATATATAATGATAATAAAAAAAATAAATAAATAATTGTTGATTGGTTAATTAAAACTGCTCTGCCTGTTCTTATCTTGCCCCAAAGAGATCTGCAGTTGTCAGGAGAGTCTGCACCATTAATGGACAACTCCGGCAGTTTGCTCGTAGGCTATGTTGTAACTTCAGCATTTTGACCTTCAGATTGTAGCAGGAAATCAGCATAACTGTGCAAGAGATTTGCTGTCTTGCTCGTTATTACTGGAGCAAAGCATTCGTGCATGGACTGACACTGAAACTCTGTTCTTCCCACAGTTATTCCCATGTGATTTGACTGTTTTCTTGGCACAGGCAGCACAGACCACGATGATTGCATCCGGGCCTTCTTTCGTACTTTCAGAGCTAGAGGTGGCACCAAAGGGCCAGACTGCATCTCGGGCTCCAAGCAGCTCTTGGCACACAGGGAAGAGAAGAGCAGGATAAGACAGAGCATCCTCCATTCCATGCCAGTGCATGTAGATTCAAAAAGCAGGAGAGAGATGACTGGCAAACTCAGTGAATTTAGAAGCTGTAACACTTTTTTATTTTCTGGAAAGTGGAATGGAACTATTTTGTGGTTTTAGATCTCCTTTAGTAACCACCATAAAGATTTTTCCTTTAGCGCCATAAAGAGAACAACAGATTTTACTAACAGAGGAACAGGTGAGATTCTTTCTGTGATTTTTTTTCACCAAAAGACACATTACTACCCTGAAAAAGCCGGTGCAGTGCCCAGCACTGTCCACACGGAGGGGAACAAATCCTAGCTCCTGGCATGATCGGAGAGTTTTGCAGAGAAGGCAGCTCATTCACACAAGAACAGAGGAAAAAGTTGATCTAATTACATTTTGTCAAACAGAGCAAATGTCATAGCCAAGAGTGCAAGGCGAGTTCACATTTGTTGAGAAGCAATTGTAACAACCTTTCCAAACCTGGAGTCAAAGGAAGAATCTCCTGTGAAGAGTACCGAGGGCAAAAGCGTGGTCACTTAACCTGTTCTGCTACTTCTTGTTATAAGAGGTCATGTCTTGGCAGAATTAAACTTTCTGAGCACACCCTTCATTCTGTTTCTCCATCATGTAGTTTCTTCATGATAGACAGACATCGTGCGTAACTCAGAACTGCCTGACTTGTCCAAACAGCAGAGCCATGAGAGCGTGGGACCATGCCTAAACTCACATGTCTAGACCTCTGCCTGGGGTGCCTTTGTATTGTGTCCATTCATGGAATATAGACCCCCAGCATAGGCCTACCCCCGCTTCAAGGGCTCAGAGTAAAAGCACGAAATAAAGTTGGACCAGTAATCATGTCACTTAGCAAGGAAGTCCAGGTCAAAGGCAGTGAATCTGCATGTCCATTCTCGACGACGTCATTCAGTCTGTTTGTAGTGAATTTTTACAAAGACTGGTGTGATCACACCTCCTGGCCGCTTTTTCGGTTGTTCAAAACCTGATAATCTGTTTAGACTGTTTTAATTTCAGACCAGTCTGTCCTTCAAAACAGCAACACTTCCATGCATGTTATTAAAGCCTGTAGCACAAGGTGATAGTTCGGCACCAGGTGGATGAGAAATGACTCTCCTGTATCTCATCCTGGTTGCCACAGAGGCAGGCAAGACATTCTACATTTGCAGAGTGTTTTTGCTCCTGCTTTGTTCCTTGGTCCTGTATACTTACAGGCACCCAGCTACAGCTTAATGCCAGCTTCCCTCTCCTCCTGCTAGCACCTGGAGCTCTTTGCAAGGAAACATGTGTGATTCAGGCATAATCTGGTATTGCCGGGGACTGGAGTGGAGAAATCACTTGCTGCAAGGATAGACGAAAGTAATAAAAGGCTGTACTCTCCCAAAAGCACACATAAGAGAAAAAAAAATATATATATATTTTAATGCAGGTAGCAATTCAGAGAATGAAGACTGTAATTCTGTTTCTTTGCAACCTGAGGACCTTTTCTCTGCCAGGAAGTATGTTCAGTCCCACTTCTTGTTTGGCAGGGTTTATGTGCTAACTTAGCTGAACTGTCAAATAAAAACTTGACATTAACAGTATCTTAATTTCTGACTTTTAAATGTCCCCAGGACCGGGCTGCAACAGCCCTGGAATATTGTCCCAGAGACAGTGGTTGGATCCTCAGTAGTGTGCAGATTTAAAAAATGGTACCAGAGTGATCTAGACATTGGCACAGATCTCCTGCATTGGATAGAAAGTAATTTTGTGATTTCGTACCATGTTGGAGAAATAATAAGTGGGAATGGTGTGCTGAAATGAACATAGCTGAGGGCTGTGCTGTATATATGTATTCTCCACTCTCTCATCCATAAATGGCATGGCTAGGCAGCTGTGCTGTCCAGTGTTCCCTGCTGGCTTGTGAGTAAGACTCATTTACTACAATTTTGCAGTAAATAGCACAGGCAAGACCTTAGCAATCATCTAAATGCTGTCTCAGCAAGAAAACCATGAGAAAGATGATACTTTTGAGGGTGATCTTGAACACATGAACATAGAGCTGAACTTCTACAGTAAGCCAAGTCTTGTTCTTAAACGACAACAAATACTTAGCTAACCTACTTGTTGGAAGACACAACTACTCAGCTGCAGGTTAGTAGAGTTAAATCAAGCCATATTCTGTTACACAGAGATTTGTTTCTGTCCATGGGTAAGCCACACTGGAGGAGCCTTTCTCGTGAACAGCAACAAAAGTTCTGCCAGGTGATATAAAAACCGTTTTCTTCTCAAACAAAACCTATAATTTATGAGACAAATTTTTCTGTCATATTCTTTCTATAAATTGTGTTACAGTGAGGTGCAATCAATCAGTATTAGTTTTCATTTCCAGGACAAAAATCTTGCATGATGTTATGTATACTCTTGCAAATGTTTGAAAAGTAACTTGTGAGGATTTCAGTTCGGCTAATTTCCTATCGCAGCTCATTTAATAAAAAAAGAGGAAAAAAGTGTAGAAGTGCAATTTAGAACTCCTGATAGGCCTGTCCTAGGTTTCAAAATAGTCTTGTGTTGCTACAGCTTCTGTAAGTAAATAAAACCCAACTAAACAAAACCAACCAAAAAAACCCCCAAACTTAAATGATTTGAAATTCCTTTTTTCCCCTCAAACACTGCAAACCCAAAGACCACTTCTGAGTGAGAATCAGAAAGTTTGCAATATTTTATTTGCTGCACGATGATGCTCAAGAACTCATCTAAAATACCTGTACTTGCTGAAGATAAGATCCTCATGTTTCCATCCTGCAAATGTTTATGTGCAGCTTAGATTTACACTCATGGTATGTTTTATGGGCTTCAGCACTAAAGAGAGATATAAGTTCTTGCCTGTCTTCTGACAGGATTGTGAGGAAACAGGGCTGTTTGCAGTCTGGCTACAGTGTTTGTGTCTCCAGCAGGACTATGAAATACTACAGCATTCTCAATTTAAATACTTTGATTAATTGCCTTACTGTGTGGAGAAAATGTCCATAACTCAGAAGCTGAAATTACAGCCAGATAAGATCTGTCTTTTGTTTTAACAGAAATGTCATTATAAAGCTGCTGTAATGGTACACAGGAAGATAATTCCAATTAAATCTTGAAAGGAAAACTTGATTTTGTAGAATATTAAGCTCTTTAAAATGATATGTGTTATTTTTTTTTTCTTTTCCATTTCTGAGGAACGTATAAAGCAATAGGGTTTGAAACTGCCTGGAGCTGTTGTAGCAGTGTGGTGCTTTGCATAACATTGCCCAACAGACACAGGTACCATATGCAGGCTTTTTTTGCTCTGGGATGTATTTTGGGATCGGGGGAGCCCTTGATCAACGGTAGTTTCGGAGCAGGAACCAACAATTCCCCATGCACAAGAGACAATAATAAAGCCCACTAATTCATTCTGCACTCCTGAGGTTTTAGTTACCCTCATGTGAGCAGGCTCTGTATTCCTCCCGCAAGTGTAGCACATGCTTCTAACCCTGTAAATTCCAGTTCAACTCCTCGCTTCTCAGACAAGAATTTTCCACCTTGCAAATGGTGGTTTATTGTTCTAATGTCTAGAGTCATTCTAATGTCTATGCTTTATCAAAAGAATATTCAGGAAATAGCTGTCTCTCTGTACTTTTCCTAAACCTGAATCCACATTTCCATGCTTTGGAGTCCTTAATCTTTTTCTTGCAGCCCTACCTCAGCCTAGCAGTTAGGGGTAAAACTTTTGTTAACTGAAGTGACACGTTTCACACGTATCTCTTTTTTCACCAAGAAAAGATTGCTGAATACTCTCCACATCCTGGTACCTTCAGGTCTTCCCACATGGTTCTAATATTTTGCTTAAAAAGCGTATACATGTGGCAACATCTTCTACAGTCACATAACTATATTGCTGCAATCTGAAGCGGCACTTTTGCACTTCTTAAGCTTGGAAAGGGAATTTACTTTATTCCAGCTTAGTAGCTTTTGCAGACTGAAAGAATACAGTCAATGGAGATAGAGTTCAATTCATCTCACTACATGTAGAAGACCACTTTGAATGAGAAGTGTCGTGTGGTTGAAAGGAGTCACAGTAAATAAGCTCCCATATCAATGATTGCTTTGGAGACAGCTAGGCTGTCATGCCTGTCCCACTTATACCACAGGTGTTGTGGCTTCACTGGAGTGCTATCTGCAAGCACGAAGACTGTACTAATGGAAGAAACAGCACTGGCACAGACACTTGTTTGTACAGAAATGGGCTAGGAGGTGGTGAGTCACATCAAACAGTAAAAATCATCCAACTACAACTCCTACAACTGCAGTTCAACTCATTCTAGCAGCCCCTACATATTGTGCAAAACAGCTAGCACACAGCTTGATTTCCCCCTTCAGAAACCTATTTTTGTGCAGGAGCAACAAGAGAAGCAGCTGTATTTGGCCAACAGACATACCACATAGAATTGCTACAGTTCATGGAAATTGTAGCAAGTGCTTTTGTGCACAACTGAAGACTCCTGATTTGCAGGTGAAGTAGAGTGAGAGTGATTAATGGACACCGCCAGAGGTTCAAAGAGACATTCCTCTGGGAGCAACCAAGATGTTTCCATTTCATTTCTAGGTTTTCTTCAACAAGGAGGACTTGCCTACCCAGCCGTAAGAAGGATGTGTTCAAATGGGGGAAGCAGATGACCAAAGAGTAATATAGAAATACTATTCTGTTATACAGTGATGAGGTTAGGAAAGTGAAAGGCAACCTTGAGTTTAATCCAGCAAAGGTGGTAAAGGTCAGTTAGAAAGAATTATATGTGTACATCAGCAGTGGAAGGAAGACCAGGCAAAACATGGGCCCACTGCACCAACACTGAATGCAATGGGGTAAATCACCTCTTCTGGCTGGCTGGTTACACTGTTTTAGATGCACTCAGAATGTGGTTTGCCCTCTTGGATGCACGGGCACACACTGCTGACCCATGTTGAGCCTCTGTCAACCAGAACCCCCAGATCCCTTCCTGCAGGGTAGCTGTACAGATACTCCTCTCCCAGTTTATACTTGTGTCTGCTACTCCTCCACCTCAGGTGCACAATCTGGTGTTTGGACTTGTTAAATTTAATCCCATTGATTATTGCCTAATGCTCCAGCCTGTCTAGATCCCCCTGCAAGGCCTCTTATCCCTCAAGAAAGAGAACAGCACCTCCCTGTTTGGTGTCATCACCAAACATATAATCTGGGTCTCTACATGTAAAAGGATGTGCCTCTATTTACCTTCAATTAGCAATGTGTCTAGTCATAAGGCCCAAGGGCAAAATAAGTGTCAGAGACGTTGAAACATTCTGCTTATTCTAATGCAAACCAAGAGTGTAAACAACACTATGATGCCTCTGAGATGGCTGTGCACTGACCAGCTGAAGGCAGTAGACAACACTCATTCATTTTTCCATGAAAGATCTTCAAATGACACTGCAATGTGGGAGCTGTTGGAAGTTGCATATTTGGAAAATTAAGAGTAGTCAGGCAGAATGCAACTGCCACAACTTACCTGAAGAGCTAAGCAGAAAGTAGCCAACCAGTGTGTTATTGACTGCAAAATGTTGCCTTCTAGGCAAGGAATTTGCAGGCCAATTTGTTCTTGCACGTAGCAACTGGGCTTTTCTGGGAACACATTTCCATTCTCAACCCATCTTGGAAGAGGAAGCTTTCCCGACTTAATGACTGACTTGCTCGGTTTCACCTGAGTAGCATGAATTCAGTGAGGAGGGTAAGAACCATCAAGATTAGTTAGTCCCATAAGTTTACCTTTTTTCTGCTTCACCTACTTGGACAGTAATGCGTATGAAAATCATACATGGCCTCAATTTTAGTTCACACAAAAGGATCACAGAATCACAGAATCACAGAATGTTAGGGATTGGAAGGGACCTCAAAAGATCATCTAGTCCAATCCCCCTGCCGAAGCAGGACACCTAGGTGAGGTTACACAGGAAGGCGTCCAGGCAGGTTTTGAATGTCTCCAGAGAAGGAGACTCTACGACCTCCCTGGGCAGCCTGTTCCAGTGTTCCGTCTCCCTCACTGAAGGTAATAAACACCCACACAGAACTGATGTAAAGAAGGCTGAGCAGCCCTCATGTGTCTGAAAGTTAGACTAAGACGTTACTGCTGATTTGGAGGAACATCTGAATGATGTGATGCAAACTGAAGAGCCCTTTCTTCAAAATGGATTCGGTACCTGTGCTCTAAGAATCAGACTCTGTAAAATTCACATTGGAGCAACATAACTTGATGCAAAACAAAATTACTGAACCTTAAGTAGATGTGAAAAACTGAAGGAAGCAGCACTTCCGGAGTTCTGGGGAGCAATCAGTGCACCTCTGACAGCCTCAAGTCCTGTCCACGGTGTCGGACTAGAGAAGCCACATGGAGCTTGGCTGGCTCATTGATACATATGCATAGACCAAGACAATGCAAAAACTTTTCCATGTGCCAGGAGCTCCAGCCAGTTTGCTTATGGATGAGGAAGAGAAGGGATAATGCCTCCAGTCTAATGTGGAATTTAAGAGCGTGCTATCTTCTTCACCAAAGAATTAAGGGATTACCAGATGCCAGAGTGCAAGCAGCCAATGTGATAATTTTCCTTATGCATCTTTTAATGCATCTTTCTGTTTGTTGGACAAAACAGAAGCTACTGAATTTAGTACCCAGTTCATCACATATTTTCATTAAAACAAAAAATGGCTTCTCCTTTGGGAAACCAGTGTTACACCCTTGCAGGATACCTCCTGCTCATCCTTGCATTTCCCATAGGACTGCCCTCATTATTTTAGACAAGCGGTGTTCGTTTAATGTTAGCTTTGTGGTATGACAGATGGCTTGCTGCTGCTTTACCAGGGATTTGTGAGACAGAAATCCTCCATGATCAGCAGAGCAGATCGCAGAACTAGTTAAATTTAAAAAACATCAAGAACTACACTGAAGAAATTATCTGGTTAGAGTAATTTGTTTTCTTAATACAAAAAGGATACACTCTGAAATTCAGTCCAACACATCGCTAAAACTGGGATTCTTGAAAAGCTACCACCTTACAGCTTCAATCCGAGTATAGCCAAATCCATTAAGAATTCCACAAGCAGTCA
>VWYH01007374.1:0-12062 GCA_013399365.1 Pampusana beccarii | reverse complement strand
GCTAAAAATAAACCATAAATCCTGTCCATACAGCAAGTGCTAAAACATTACGGAAAAAAAAAAAACCAACAACATTACAGGGGAAAAAAAGAAAAAACAAAAAAAACCAAAAAAAACAAACAACTTTGTGGAACAGATGAGCAGTTAAAGCTTTCACACCCTGGCTATCTTAGACATTCAGACTTGCAAATAAAAAATATACTGCAATTTTGTACATGTATTTTTACACTAAAAATGAAAAAAAAATCGTAAGACCATCGCAGCAGCAATCACGGACAATTACAATTTGTGCAGCATAGTTTGCTCAGCACTCAGATTAATATAACATGATTAAATATGGAAAAGAAGTGGGTCTGAAAGCTCCTGAGGGATATCATTAGGGCAAATTGCCAAAGAATGAAACATGAGCCAGTCAGGAGAGGCTGGAAGCTGCAGTGGTACCAAGGGACTCGAATGTTCGACAGTTGGAGCTTCAGTAACGTGTGAACTGCAGGTTGAGGTATCAGGAGACTCTGCTCGCTGACACACAGAATGTCACTATTGACCAGCGAGCGGCCCCAGCCTGACAGCTGCACCGCAGAAACCGGGGACATCATCATTCCGCATCCCAGATTAACATCGCGTCTCTTAGCTTTACATCAAACCTCCACAATTAGTCTCATTTTACACTTATAATAATGGCTATTTCAATAAATACTGTGCTGTTACTAAGAATTGATTTCGGGGAAGAAATAAATGAATATCTTATCCCTCTGCTACACAGTGGGATTTATGAGTTTTCTTTCCACGTTATCTCTCTGTAGTTTAAATAACACTATTGATAGTGCAGTCAAGCTGACTATCACATTTTTTACTCTTTTACCAAGAATGGATACGGAATTACTAATTACTATGTCTCTATAAAATTGTACATAGTATATAAATTTCAAAGCACAACTACCTTTAAAAAAACTAGCATTTTCTGTATTTCAATCACAGACTGAAATAAAGCTGAGCATACAGTTATACAGGATATTCCCCAATGTATACAGCTGCCTCCTCCTCCTCTTAATAGGCAGTCTTAAATTATGAATTNCTGCCTCCTCCTCCTCCTCTTAATAGGCAGTCTTAAATTATGAATTAAGATGACTATACTATTTGCATGAAGAAATATTTTCCTATTATATGCACATCTGTATTATATTTTAGTTCTCACTTTAATGGAAGAAGTAAATGATTCCTTAAAAACATTTGAAGTTTTATTAACGCTCTTGTTTTACAATCTATATTGTGGTGTGGCACTCACACTATTAACATATTTAACATATTTAATTTCAAAAAAATCGAGTAAATGTTAACATTTCTAGAAGGAAAGGTAAAGATTTGATTACTTACACATCAAGGTTTTGCCGTACTATTCTATGCTTTTCTGGCATCTTAATGTAACATCTTATTTAAACATTTCCATCTATGCTGCTGAGTAGGTTTCCAAACATTTTAGTATGGCATGAATATGTTTTATAGTTTCCTGCTGAATACAGCTTGCGAGACAAGCAGCTATGGCATTCTGCTGCCCTCCAAACTGACATTTTAATACTGTGCCAACTCTGCCTTTAAGCAAATACTGATAATTATGGAATTCATATTAAAAATTGCACGCTTTCTGGCAAATTCTCTTTTTGCCTTCTCTACTGTTTCCAACATTTCTCAAATGTATTAGCTATTGAAATAACTCACCTCTTCAACTGACATATTCACTCTTCTAAATAGAACAAAGCGCAAATCTTGGAATAATGCTGCATNTAAAAAAAAAAAAAATGTAAGAAGAGAAATGTCACAGATCAGAAAAGTCTCTTTTCAAGGCAGCTAGTCGTTATCCTAAATTACCTTGAAGTCATCTTCAAGGCTGTGGGCAACTTTACCTATTTTGCCAGCAACAACTGGAGATCATATCAACCGTGAACTGTGATCCCCCTTACAGATAGGCTTGTACATATAACGCAAAAGCATCTGTCCAATAAAATTTGCTACCTATTTATGTATATACATAAATACATCATTGCTTAACTCTGCAGTTTGCTAAAAAAATCTTAAATTATGGCAGAAGAGTGCTGCAGAACCCAGTTAATTGCAAATTTGATAGTTTATTACGTTTTGAGGCAACAAATGACGTTAAGACAACCTCCTATAGTCCACTGCATTGGAAAACGTGTACCAGAGTTGTGTTTCTTTCCATAATAATGTTTTTGTCTGTTGAAACAATTTGTCAATATTGAACAGAACTTTTAATATTTCTGCTTCCAATATTTTTGATTGTTTAGACTGTTTTTCTCCATTTTGAAAAATGTCTTCCAGTTTAAACAACTTTTATTTCACAAATAAAACTAATCATGGTTCTAAAGTTAGTTTGAATAATGTTGTTTTAAACTACATAAACAACATAAGTCGATTGACTTGAACTAGCTAAAAAACAACTTTCAACAAAAAACTTCAACGTTCAACCCTCTAATAAAGAGACAAATTTAATTTTAAATCCTTAGCATTTGCTTTGAACATGAAAAGAAGTTTTCTTGTCCCATTCTATCAGTAAGGAATTTACTAACATTACTGAGTACAACTGAGAGTTTCAGTCTGTTTCTGATCTCTTCTGATAAGACACTGCAGCCAGCATCACCATATAAACTTTCATTACCCTGCAAGGAAAGTATGTGGTGTTTTCTCCAGAGTTTTCTATTGATTCCAGTACAATAATTTCACCTTTGCCTCCTGAAAAAAAAGAAATACTGAAACTATGTTCCTGGTGATACTAGAGTCTCTCCAAGCACCAGGAGACCATGTTACAAAGTTTGTTAGCAAAATTCATTATTGGGTGACAGTTAATTGATTACTAACAAACCCCTGCAAGACTGAAACAACACATAAATTCTAGAGAATGATGAGTTACTTTCCACCTTATGGCAATAAGCAGCCACTTGGGAAGATCGTTGTTCAAAACAGGAACAGTCAGGAAAAGTTTCAGTTCAAGACTTGATCAAAGCAGGTTTACCTGCTCCTGGGAACATGAGGAGTGCATCTCCTCCCCATCCCTCACGTGGCTGCAGCCGTTCTGGTGTGTGTATCTGCTACCCCAATGCTCACTTCTATCAAGGCAACTTTCTACTCTGGATTTCAAAGGCACTGGCGCTTTTGCCTTTTATTTTTTTCCCCTCCTTAATTTTAGTTGTTGGTAAAACACTGTGATGTGTCTAGAGCCATACTTCTGCATCTGAAAGATTTTCTGTAGGCTCACACATTATGTTTATTTGATAACTATTATTCATGTAATTTCAATGAGTAACATGAAAATAATTATTTTGCATCCTGCACAAAACTTATCTGGCAGTTACCTTCTATCTATGTAAATTATTTTCTACAAAGCCTTTTCTATAACCAAAGGTAAAAAGAGCGGCAGAGCATCAGTGGCAAGATCTGCACACACCACAATGCATAAACTAGAAAGAAGGAAGCTGATTAGCACAATCTTGTCAGAAAGCAAGAAACAGCAACAGAAGTTAGACAAAACTCTAAAGTAAAATTAACCTGGGGTACCGTACAACCTTTCACAATCTACTGCAAGCAACTAAATAACCACTGTGATAAAAACATTTCCTGAAAAACCCTCAAACACTGTCAATCTCTGTCAACACCATGCCCAGGAATGGGTACTAGTGTGCTCTCTCCCTCCTCCCTTGCAGCCCCCACTGGGCCAAAGAACTGCTTCCCTCTCACTGCCTTGACCACACATATGTTGAAAGATGCTAAAGATTCTGTTTCGTTATCTCATCTACTCACTAATACCTATAGCAATAAATTGTAGGGGACGGATCAGCCTTTTACCACAATTCCAGCAGATACCATCCACCTGGACCATCTCTTGCTGCTGCTACCCCAGTACTCCCAGTTCATGAGAATTACTGAGAAACCACTATCTGCTTCCTGAAAGAAGAACAGTTGTAGAGGTGAAAGGAAGCCTCTCCTCTACAGTGTTACAACTCCTAAGACCACCACCTTTATTAGGGAGGCAACCATACCCAAATCTTTTTTGATTGGGAATGAGATCAGGCCCAAACCCCATAACAGACACTTGGCAGTTGCCAACCCCCACCTTCCCATCCAGTTCTTGAATAGGTGGGGAAAGACTGCTTGGTCACAGCAGTGGGAAGGGAGCCCTTGCTTTCTCCAGTTTATAACAGCATGTAATCCCTTCCCAGCTCTAAAGAATAAACAGTCAGTCTAAATGATAAGCATAGTCCATTCTTCTGGCATTGGTAAGAAGTCAGAGGTCGCTGACAAAAAAGAAAATAAGCACCATAGAGAACAGAATACATGGTCCAAGCCACGATATCCAAAGCCACTTACAAATTTCTTTAATTTAGCTCCTGGCTAATCGCTTCCCATCTGCCATGCCTATAATCTTTAAAAAGAAGAAGAGGGAGGATCTTAAATGAGCCATAATGCATTTTCCTCCTGTTGGCAAGATGAGACCCCCAGCTCTCTCACAGAAGGGAGACAGGGGAAGGGAAATGTATTTCCAGCCCACAGACAAATACGTTAACTTTTCCATTGCAAAAATTAAACGTGGAAAACAAAAAAGTAATATTAAAAATATTCTTGTCTCCTGGGTTTGGTTTGGGTTTTTTTAAAATTATTCACTTCCTTTTATCCTTACAGCTGGGGGAAGGAAAGGGAAGAGAAGTGTTATTCATGAATTTGACAGCACTTAATGTACAATCAATTTCATTCTTTTCTTGCAATTCTTGATTCACAGAGCAGCATTATGGCATCATTCTTGTGCATTAGTTTGGAAGGGAAAAGAAGAGACTGCAGACACGGTTTGTTCCTTGCCTATGGCTCCAGGAGTGACATGTATCCCAATAATGGAAGCTGAGCAGAAAATAAAATTGAAGTGGTAGTAGACAGGTGAACGCTCAATGAGCAATACCACCAGCATACTGTGCCTAGACTAAGGATCTACACATAATTTTATAGATAATCAGAAGCATCTATGTAACAAAGTAAGCATGGGTGGCATAGAAAAAGCCATGTTACTCAACTTCCTGATCTCACAGAGGATTTTAGTATTTTTCAAATGCCGAAAAAAAAGCTTCTGCAAATTTGTTGTCAGCTTTTATCCCTAATGTGTTATAGATTAGGTTAACTAACAGGTCTCTTCTGCTATTCATTTATCCTATAATAAAGTAATTATGCTTCTTTATATCACTTGGTCAATAATTTCAGTTTCTTCATGTATTTTCATTTCCTCTCTGTACATTAATAAACTGCATTTTGACATTCATCTACTTCCTGACTTCATTATATATTTCCTTCTCACAAAAACACAGAAAAAAAAAAATACATTTTTTTGGTCCGTTTTTCTGACCATCTCCTTGACTCCCCCTTTCCTCCCACCTTTATTTTATGACCTATCTCCATGGAGGAAGAGCTACCCTCCCATAAAACAAGAGACTTCGGTAAATGTTTCTCACTTCTGAAAGGAGAGTTTCCAGGAAAATAATTTTTATTAACATTTCCTCCCGCAGAGTAGATCCATGGTATGGTCTTCTGCTATACACTAATTAAGAAGCAGCAGGGAACAGCTTCCTTGTGAATAGCTGACAGACAACTTATTTACTGCGAGCAAGAGCAGAGATAACCACTGACTATGTTATAATTCATCTCCTCATCATTGGAGAATTTAGGAAAAAAAGAACAATAAAGCATCAGTGACCATGAAAAAAGAGAAATCTTGCCATAATGGCACAGCAGAACAGAGCTGGTACTACACACCAGTAATTCATCTTCACATCTTATGCTCCACACAACCACCAATCCCTTCAGCAGAGGGTGAGCAAGTTCTGGTCAACAGAATATGGAGCCTCCCAGCTCTCATACAGCCCAGCCACAGAGGACTCAGTACTCAAAGGCTTCTCTTACAGGGCATAACCCCACAGCAGTGCCTGTACTGGCTCTAACCAGCATTTTGTTCTGGCAGTTCTTACTGATTTGCAAAAGAATATGTAAACTGGAAAAAGAAACAACTTCTGCTTATTTTAATCCTAGATTTGTTCTTTTTTTCTGAAAGTGCTAAGAAGGGAAAAATTTGATTTCGAAATGAATTTGTAGATCTGTCTTTCTATACACGTATTTTACAGTGTGAGGTTTTTGTTTGTTTAGGGGTTGGGATTTTTTTCTTTTTTTAATAAAACCAAGCGATACAGTTCTTCATGTTTTACATAGATGGCAAATTAGCAATCTGCAACTTTTAATTGTTTCTTTCCCTCTCATTAAAATAAAAAGGAATTTAATCATTTGCTCACCACATATTTCATTTTTTTTTCCACATTTTCTTCACAATTATTTCTCCTAATATTATGCTATGGCAATGCGAAAACTATTCTAAACTTCAAGACTGGGAGAGCTTTCCAGATCTGGCTGTATGTCCTAAGTACATTTCGATTCCACGCTGACACCCCGCAGCTTCATTACTGGAAATACATTCGCTACGTGTGTCAAAATGGGACTGCAGCTGCACTCACAACATGCACCTCTGCCCACTTTATCTTAAGACTGCTTACACCTGAAGTATAAGCAATCAAATTATCAAACACCACTCCTCATCTACTGCCAGACCAAATGGTCTAATTGACCTAACGTTCCAAAATGAATTCTAATTATGCTTCTCCGAGTCCAGTGAGTATCAGTGAAATATCTGTTATACGTTGCAGTGCACAATTAAAACAAATTAGATGCTATAGTTGGTTTACCCAGAACTAGGAGCATCACCCCAGCATAATGCAATGTGAGGATGTCTCTAAGCTGTATAACAGCTCACAACGCCGCTATTTGCTCTAACACAGAAGGTCTGTGTGGAGCCAATTGTTCCATTGCCTAGGATCCTTAGTCTGCACCAGAGAAGTCGCTCTGTAAATAGCCAGCTTTGAACTGAGAAACACAAAAATACAGCAGAGGAACTTTCTGCCTTTCCAGGCTCCACACAAATGTGCGCTGTGCTCCAAAACCACATCCCAGCGATGTGGCCTAGTCACAAAGCGCTGGTTGGCAGTTGTTTTAACCATATCCATGAATCTCCAATAAGTAAACTGCAGAGACTTAAGTGAAGTGAGAGAAACAGACAACCAGCACAGTTGTTTTCTGATTCAGTTGACGATATTACTGCCTTGGGACCTACGGGTTTTGGAATAAACTCAAGAATCTCAGATTTAGGGTCAGATGCAGGAGGAGCAAAGCAATTCACAAAGACAACGTGTTTTGAGAAAGGGCATTTTTCCTTTCGTTAGCAGCTGGTATTACGTCCTCCAAGGGGCCTCCATGTCTCCCCAGTGACCAAGTGACCATGGATAGCGTGACAGTACCTGAACAAGACTAATGAAACAAGGAACATGAAGCCACTCAATCCAACTCACTGCGGTGACTGAGGGCAATTGCAGAAAGCTCTGTTTGCATATAAGCAACAGTAAAAGCGATTCCACAAATTTATATTCAGTGCTCCTTCACCACACACAAAAACAATCAANCAGACGATACACTCTAGTTACCATATTACTGACAGGATGATGAGAAAGCTCCTGTCAGACACTGGCCAGCCGGGTGTTGGAGACAAAACACGCAGCCCCAGCTGACTAGTTACGGGAAGACTGGTGAGGTACAATTACAGAGGCATATGACAAGCTTTCATGCCTGAGTGACTTGAGAACCGATGACATGGCTTTAAACAGCAATCCTTCCTACCTCCGGTCACAAAACAGCAATAAGTCAACTGATGCACTGTTGTAAAATCATGATTTATTCCTTTGCTTTGAATACATGAGAGTGTGGTATGATGTTCTGGTACACTACCACAGCAGGGGCACTTGGGGCCAAAACATCTAGGGCCTGCCTCCAGCATGCATAAAATCAATGCTGCAGCTCAGCCTTCCTGGAAAAGCCATCTCCAGCACTTTAATAATTTATAGAAAGACTGAATTAAAAAATTATTTGTACTGAAACTTGTACAGCCCCATACAACTAATAAGAATACATGCAGATGCAGTGACGTGTGAAAAAAACAGTGCTGTGCAAGAACATACAGTATGACATTTAGGAAAGGTCTTCCTTTTACAGCTGAACTGAAACAACTAACAGCCACCCCTGTGAATAGATCAATTCCTTTGTTTCATTCAGTCTTTCATTTAATCCAAAGCCAAATAACTTGTTTCTCTTTCATAGTTTACTGTTCAAAAGCCAGAAATGGTAATTTTTGCTAAAAACAGATCTTACAGACCGTAATCCTCAGGCTAGCTGAATCCATCTCAGTCTAACACTAAGCCTGAAGCAAGCTGTGAGGCTGGTGATAATCACATTATTAAAGCAGTTGGAAAGTCAAGCTAATAAAAGAATCAAAAGTTAGTGCAAATAACGACCCAGAAGCTATGACAGAAAGGAGCAGTGGGAAGTTTCCACTTACATCTTGGTAGTTATTGGCAGGGCAAGTAGACGAAGATCTCCACCAAAGGAGTTTTTAAAGGGGGTAAAACCACGGAAAATCAATTTAAAGAAAGATGCAAAGAATATATAACAAATGCAAAAATCACAAGATGTGTATAATACAAAGCCTCCTTGACTGAAACAGAATATAAGCTGACAACTGAAAAACACCCTCAGGATAAAATGGTACTAAAGGGAAGATATTTTGTTTGGGTTTTGTTTGTTTGTTTGAGGGGTTTTGTTCAGTTGTTTTTTTGTTGTTTGTGGGTTTTTTGGATTTTTTGTTTGGGTCTTTTTAATTAAAAAACTCTATCAACAGCTTAAAACAGTCAACTTTCTTTTCTCTTTCTCCTTTTTCTTCCAAAATCAACCCTCTTTTTTAAATACAGCACCATCCTCCCTTTTTCCATACCAGGACTGATCCTTTACTGAGTATAACAAAAGCATGAAATTTATAGGACAGAAATGCTAGACAAAGATTTTCTGTACATAAGTTAGTGTAGCCTTCCATTCCTGGCCCCCCACAGGAAGGGCAAGGAGAAAGTGAGCAAGGTCTTGAATTATGCCTTTTGTTATCAGTCACTGCCCTGAGATAGTGAACCGAAACAGAGCTGATAACTCGGAGGTGACATCACAAGACAGCCTTCATGAACTGACATAAACACATGATATTCAGTTAACCCCAAAGACAAGGCACAACTCCCTTAACAGAAAGTTGTACTTGATAGTACTAACACAAATAATCTTCTCAAGCATCAAGCTGTAATTTAAGAATATGAAAATGTGACCTTTGCAACACAAAGTCCCAGTCTGCTGTGTTGTGTACACAATAGTAAACCAGCACAAAGCTAACAGAAGCTAATGTTCAAATACACTCCCCATTTGCTTATTTGTATTACATTAAGCAACCCAGCATTTTAAAGAAGAAATATCTTATGCCAAGGCCACATCTAATCATTGGTAGTGATTCAATTAAATTTCTACAGGAGACACCGAGAAGTGTTTTATTTATTTCTTAAACTATTATACATTGCTCTGTAAAGAAGCAAGACTCGCATTGGTCCTGTTATGTTTATGAAAGAGTTTAGCAGGTAGCAGTTCTCTCTGAAGTTCCTGATAAGTCAACTCTATTTTTCTGTTTGATCAGAACTCACTTGTGTGAGTGCAAATTAATCCAGTCCTATATCAAAAGTGGATCCAACACGATACGGCAGTAATTTCATTTAGCTATGACTTCAGTAATGCTAGCAGACTGAAAAAATAACCAGAAGAAAGTGAAAGTGATGTAGTATCTCTTTTGGACTTGACCAGGAATCTACAACTATTTACATTCACAGCGTGGGGACATTCTTCTGGACGCCCAAACGTCACTACAGATTTCAGCTATCACTATCCTTGTCCAGGAGCGTGATATTATTTTCAAGTGAGGACACCATCAAGATTACTATTACTTCATGAAAAGGTTTGGAATAAACAGCTGAATTTTGAACAAAGTTAAAGCTGCTCACAACTAGCATGTTATATCTGTTCTCATCTGGTCTAGATGAGCACAATGCAATTCTGATACCTCCTCTTGTCATATCATAGCAACAGAGATCAGCTGAGATGCTCAGCCTAACAAACACAAGTCTTAAGAGGATCCAAATGTAGACCAAGGTTACAGTTCTAAACCACGTTAAGCAGACAGACACATGCCCATCTGCAGAATGAAACTTCCACAGGCACAGAGCTGCCATCACGATTCCTGTCTCCTCTCTACTGGAGCAGCAAAAGAGGTTTGCCTGGGGCATCGCTGGATTTTGAGGGGTTTTATGGTGTATTCCTTAACACCTGCAAATACTCTTTGCCTATCTGGGTGATCTTATTACTGTGTTGTAATGCCCAATTCTTCCCCTAGCCATTGCCATGAGGGAGGGAGGGAGAGGAAAAAAGTGCCACAGAATATGCAAATTTCCTTAGACAAAGTAACATCTTTGGTGGTTAAAAAAAATATACCATAGACTAGTAAACTGAAGACTGCTCATAATCATTCACTACTTATTTTTCTGGTTTGCAGTTACTCTGCATATGTGACCCCATGTTTCCTTTTCTCTCCAATCACCACAGATTTATTTAGCTCCAAAATCTGCAAACCACTGGTAAGTGCTGTTGTTGTGCATTCCCCTAACTGCAATGGTAACTGCAGATCCAGGGATCCAACACTGTTGTGTTTAAAAAAATTGCTATTACCACCTAGACCTGTAAAACCTGTCAGCCTTTTATGGCGATTCTGAATCTTCTGGATCTTCAATTTACTTTTGACTTTAAAGCATTTAAAAGTATTTTATCCACTTTTTATAATCCAAAAATTCTCACTCCTTACTTGCACACATATGTATTGGAAATCAGCACCTGCAAGTCTCTGAAAACCTTAATGTTTAGTGCTATATCCAACCTTGCATCTATGTGTTGAAAATAACTGTTCATTTATTGGGTAGTACAATTAACAAGGAACATAAAAGTTTTTTTTCCACCATAGAAAGCATAATTAACAAAATGTTTTATACAGTATTGTTGAAAAAAGAATAAAGGTATTTTCAATGTGCTTAATAGGCTAAAGATTCTGCAAAACAAATATACTCTAATATGAAAGTTGGTTTTAAGTGACAATCTTGTACTAATAAAAAATTAATTTTGGGTATATTTTCAAAACAGGATATTTTAAAAACTCATAATATTCTGCAAAGAGTAAAAAAAAACATCATCTAAATATTTAGGTATACTTTCAAAATTAAATACAACATTCTTTTATTAAGGAGTCTAAAGAGGCATAAGAAAAGAAAAACCACACATTTTAATGTGGGCAGTAGCCTAAAACCTTTAATAATTTTTTTTTTAAAAAAAAGCTATTTTGAGTTGTACATTATTATCAGTCTGAAGAGCTGCTCCAAATCAGAGCTATTACAGTAGGCACTCCCAAAGCACTCTAACAAAGATGAATCTACCTATTACCAGGTTAGGATAGCAGCTATTATTACGGACCCTTGATTTCTTTCAAGTAGCTCCAATGGAATAAGCGACAAGTGAACAATAAAGATCTTATAATAACCCTTAAGAATTCCTTTTAGATTAGAAGGCACAGAAATGAACTCAGGAGAGTTAAAGAACTCTCATCTCCTGATAAGAAAAATAATTAACCTGACTTAATGTATCTGAGTAGGTCTTATATAAATCAGACTTTTGTACTTCAAGAGCCAGACTAAAACCATATATCAAAAAAGCATGTAGATATTGTCTTATAAGTACACATGGAACATATCTAAAACTACAAAGGTCTGCAGGTCACTTTGTGAAATGTCCAATATATTCTACTTAAAAGGAGATGTGTGAAGTACTTACAGTGCTTAGTTTGCTAGAGGTAATAATGATTCGTCTCTCATGCAACATACTGGCATAAAGTTGCAGCATGTTGTTCACATCCACAGCAACAAAATATTCAGTGAGGTTTCTCTGTTCAAACAAATAAGATGTTAACAATATTGCAACAGCTGTAGCTCAGTGGAACATTTTATACATTACTC